>NW_021027467.1:251163-317189 GCF_004153795.1 Camellia sinensis
CTTTCCTCCATTGTTGTTGTGAACGAATACTTGCTTGTCTAGCCCTGGTCATCTCTGGATCAGATTCAGAGTCATCATCTCGAAGATCTACAAAATCTCCCTCTTCATTTTCATCATAGAGATCATCTCCCCTAATATGTGCTTCCAATTCAACTTTTCTCTTTTGTTTGTCTACTTTACTCATTTTCTTATTTTGTAAATGTTTCATCATTTCTTGCATCACGTCTCTACTAACATTAGGACAAAACGCACTTGTCCTGTTTGATGTGCTAAATGGTATTTGAAACGCGTAATCCCACCTTTAATGTGATGTCCACAAAATTTGCAAAAAATATGATGTCTAGTGCCTTCAACTTGAGTTCCCAATTTCCAACCAATATCATCACTTGGGGGTTCATCATTAGCACCCTTTAGTCATGGCATTTTTGAATATGAATTATGCATCATTAATACAATTTTTTAAATTTATTTTTAAATGAAATGATTGTAAAAAATATTAAAATTAAATACTAAATAAAATAATTATAAAAAAATGTAAACCTATTTATACATTTGGATTTTACATGCCAATGTAATCATATAAAAATTTAAAAATAAATTATAAAAATATTTTTAAAAAAAGAAAATTTTGCCATAAAAATTGTTGTCACAACAAATTTTGTCATTAAAAAAAAAATTTGTTATCACAACACATTACAATAAAAAAATAAAAAAATATTTATAATTAAATGTTAAATGAAATGATTATTAAAAAAATTCAACCACTATTTATACATTTGGATTTTACATGCTAATGTAATTAGGAATAAAGACATTTTTCATGGCATTGATTGAGCTATTGTTTTTTATTTTTATTTTTTTATTTTAGAAAAAGACATTTTTTTTAAAAAAAAATAAATAAATTTGTGCTATCAAAATCTTGTCCCTAATCGCTCACCAAACATCCGTTAAGCATTAACCACTTTTATGCCTCAATTAACAAATATTAATTTAATTGTTATATAAAGAGTAGAGATTAATATTTCATAATATTAAATACTTGATAGTGACAATACACTTTCTTAATTTCGGACTACTAGCTTACTTAATTAAACATTTATCCACGCACTTTTTACTCAGCTATTTTTATGTACATGTGTTACGTGTAAATAGGATCTTACAAATTTGTGCTTCAAATATTATGTCAATCACTAATTAACTTAATTGACATTAAATGACAGAATGAATTATATTACAAAGATCAATTTCTTTGTTTTATGCAAATAGCCAACCCGAGGCTCCGGCGTATCAAGTGTATTTGATTTTACCTTTTAAATAGACAATGGTATACCATTTTCCTTTATTTTAAATACATGAAATTAACATGTATTATTTATAATGCACATCTTAAGAATAATTTTAACCAAGTCCAGATTTTGCAATTTTAATGTAAATCCACGAGAGAAATATAAAAAATATTATAATCTACTAATATTAGTCTTAATTACCTGTAATGCAATTTGTTGCATTAAGAGCATTCTATTGAAATAAATAATAAGTTAAGGTTACATCCAACTCGCCATATTTTTTTACTTATACTTATAAATCCATATCTTCTGATGGTTTACATGCTAGTACTAATATAATTGATTGATTAACAATTTATAATTATAAAATAACATTTACAACAAAGAATTTTTTGTTAGACTAGCATATCGCGGTATTTGATTTTATTGGTGATGTGAGATAGAAGTGATTATTTTGTACATAGATCCTAAGCAAATAGCATTTTCAATGTGTGGCTAACTATCTGAATACTTTTAATCTGTATGCTTCAACAACACATCACCATATGACAAATTAGAAAACTAGTGGATGAGTAAATCGTCATTAGATGTCCTAAATATTTGATATTAGAGTGAAAATGAATCGAATAAAAATATATAAGTAATGGTATGTGCTTTTATTAAGACACACATATTTATGTTATAGCGAGTTGGAATCTATTTTATTTAAGTTTACCAAAGCTTAAGTTTGTAATCATATAAAAATTAAAAAGATAAGGATTATTATACAACGAAATAATATTCTGTTACACTATGTGATTGTTTTTTTGGGCTTCAATCAACTGAGTATTTGTTATCTTTTATGAATAACCTGAAAGAAAAAAAATCAGTAAAGAGCGTGATGAATATCATAAATAATTTTAAATGAATAAATTAATAAATTAAAACATTGGTATTTGTAGTGTGTTAAATGTGAGTATTGTCATAGATAATTGATGATCAAAAATAATAATCTCCGCGAATCATTGCTTATGTCAACATATTTCAACCATTTTAGTAAAATATAAGCTACTTTAAAAAGTACAATAACTGCAGAGCAGACTGCTAGAAATATATATATATATATATTTAAAAAAATTCTCTATTAAATCTAAATAAATTATTTATAATAAAAATAACTATAGACACTTACCACTTAAATGCATTAAGTCATTATGAGATTATATAATTTAAATAATAATATTTTCACATTAATATTTGTGATATAAGTGTTCCAAATTAACAGAAATATTAATTTATCTGAAAATTCACTCATCGATAAGAATATAATAAAATTAATAGAGATTAATATAGAAACTTTATATGTGACTAAGCTCGGTGTATGATGTTGCATATAACCCAAGAGAGAATGAAAAAAAAAGACTGTGAGCACTATCATAAATAGAGTAGATATATAAAAATAATAAAAAAAAATATACTCTCATGAGGAATGATCAATACTTTATAAATTATATGGAAAAAAAATTATCTTAATATATATATTTTATTTATAAATACCCCCTATCCCTAAAATAGAGTGTGCGTATAAATAAATACTATCCCCTCAGGAATACGTGAGCACAACATATACACAATATAAGTATTATATATTGTAAAAATATTGTACAAGCAGAATTAAAAAAAAGAATTTAAAAAATTTCACAGGTGTCACGCACTGGTAACTTCGCAACCGTTACGCTGAGCGGCCCTTTGAACAGCCCGCAACAGTAAGCACGCGCTATCCACCGTTTAGGCGCGGCGCAACCGCTTTTCAGAACTACTTGGTAAGGATACTTCAACATTTGGTGGATGGAGCGCGTGTAAAGAGACAAGCTAACTCAACTGTGTGTGTGGCGCAGACCGCAAAGAGCAGGATCGAACAAAATTAAAAGAAAAGAGCAAGATTCAGAGAGAGAGAATGGCCGGAACATGCAGGACGATGAAAACTCATATCCTATTGAGCTGGTCCAACCTGCACTCTGCTTTGTTACTTTTCCCATCACCTCTCTGCTCGTATTTCATTATGCCCGGATCACCCTGGTAGCCGAATAGTACAAAAATAGTTAGATCAGAGTCAAGCACTTTTCAGGCTCGGAATAGAAGACGCCTATAAGAGAACAGTCATTGCATGCAAGGGTCTTTGTGTTGAAGAACCAAAGGGGCAGCCGATGGACAGACATTAATTGCTGACCCCGATGATAGTTCATGACCAATGACGAACATGAGGCAGGTGAGATCCACATTCTTCTCTCTCCGCTCCTTATCTTCTTCTCTTCTCTCTTTGATCATGTATTTATAAGCTGTCAGTCCATATCATCCGTGTTTGTTGTGCATAGCAGAGCGCCTCTGATATGAAGCTCACTTTGGTGAGTTCACGTTTGTCATTGAAGTGAACAAGCCTCGAGCCCTCCAAAAGGTCGGGTTCACGCTGCATTAACAAACAAACCGTATCCAGGTTAGAACCAGTGATTAGAAGAACCAGTCTTCGCTGAACTAGCTTGTTCAGGAGTAGTTTCGGATGGATCACATAAAATGGTAGGCTTTTGATTCCACAATCTTCCCTCTGTGATAGTGTATGTCATTAGTCTTTCTGTGTGTCTTTACTCAGCCGCGTAGTCTCATACAACAGCACGGACCCCAATAATTATGCAGACTATCTCGATAATATCTCTATTGTTTTTATTTCTTTGTGCAAAATATTACTACAGCCTGGCGATATTATACAAGGAGTAACCCTACATCTCCCTTTATTCTCACTATCACCCATCCACGGGTTCAAGTGTTTGTTGTCCTCTTTTCTTTTTGATGATGTAAAAAAAAAATATGGGCCTTTGGTTTTGGTAAACGGTTTTTTGTTTGTAATGGCCGTTTACGGCCGTTACTACCACCGTTTAACGATCGCCTACAGTTTCGGACATGTTGCTGAATACGACGATTTTTACATACCTTGTGAATTTCAATCACCACCGCAAAATCGGGTGGGTAACGCAGTTGTGCCTACCACCGAAATCCGCTTACGATCTCGGCCGATAACCGTTTACGTAAATCACCGCATTTTTAACCTTGATTCCTTATCGGATAAAGGTGGTGCCCATAGTGTTCTGGATTGGTTCATCTTATTCCATCCTCCTTGTTTATTGAGGTTCACTACACTCGTTGGAGATTGTGCATGGCTTAAAAAGGGATGGTTTTCCTTTCGTGCGTTACCCTTGGCTGAGTGCCCGGGTAGTGCATGAAAGTATCTTAGCTATTAATGGGCTTGTATTGTTAGTGCCCAAATTATATACCTCAATTGAACAAGCTACAACATATGCCAGGAATGGGATTAGGAAGGAAGCGACCGGACTTTGTAAGGGCTGGTCACTTAGTTGGTCTGGATTTTGCTGTTTTGGTGCCACATTTAACCCGCAATACCTTTGGTCTTGGCAAATACTGCCTACCAAAGAGGATGCGTGTGAGGAATAAGAAAATAAATGGCTATATATATTAGGGCCGATTAGCTTAAACATAGATCGAACAAAACGCTTATGAGCTTTTGCATTTCCTATGGCCATATGTGGTGTGAGAATATCCTTTCTGAATCTGTAAGCATGTGTCAGTTTTGTTCGGTTGGTTTCCTGTTTTTTGTTGAGGCTCGTGAAAAATCTTTCCCATTTCTTGTGTTCTGGGCTGAACCCTTGGTTCAACTTTTTCTGATATAGCAACGGGTCTTGGCTTTTGAGATTGTTATCGTACTTGCGCACAAGACTGAGTGATACTAGAGGAATAGGTTTTTGTGGGTGAGTTTACTGCCGATTATTTGCTTAAAGGTTGCTTTGGAAACAAATGCACATAAAGTGAGTGTCCTAACAATTAACAGCGAGTCTTTGAAATAAGTCTATAGCAGGACTGGCATGGGTTCTTTTCCTTCGAATTCCATTCTGATCGACTTCAGAGAGCTTGTGGTGGATAATCCTGCCTGTTTCTGATGATCGTTTGTTGAGTATACTAATTCCTTTTTTGTTGTGTTTGGGTGTTTTTTCTTTTGGGTTTTTTTGTTAGCGAACGCTCTTTGCTGTGTTCTGTGATTAGCACATCTTGGTGGAATGCATCTGTACGCAACTTGTGTCCCTTCATTTTTGGCTGCGCTTGTTTGTGAGTGTGATGGTGTTTCTACTTTATTCTAACGTTTTTCTGCAGTTTATTGTTGTATCGTTCGGTGATTAGTGATGCCAGAAATTCTAATTCTCACAGAGTACTGTCTGGTATTAGTTAAGGAATCAGATTTTCTCTGGTGGTCCTCTGTAGGTTCTGTAGGTTCCTGGTTTATTCCTGGGAGTGATAAACTGTGATCGAATGCCCTTTGGATCGGTCTTGTCCAGGTTTGTCTTTTTGTCCTTTTATTTTGAGTTCTGTGAAGTCGTTATCTAACTGAGGAAATCTAGTTGAATGAGCTTGACCTTTTTGTGTGATATAGTTGAGAATGTTCTGCTGTTATTGATTTTAGTATTTCATCTGTATGCTCCTTTTTGTTCTCTAAATGCATTGTATCTATGATTTTTCAAAAATTTGTTTGATTGAATTTATTGTGTGATGATGGAAAGATTACATTCTCTCTTATGGTTACTGAAATACTTTGAAATATGTCATTAAGTAGATGTTCCGTAAATCTTTGTTTAGATCAGTTATAGCTCTGACTGGGAGTGTGGAGTTCCAATGTCAATGACATTTGATCGCCCTCTCTTTACCTAAGCTTTCGATGCCGGTTGTGTTGAGGGCAAGACTTGATGGTGAGAACCCTCTTTAGTTTGTGAACTGAATATGGAATAGTTAGGCCTTTCTTGGTGCATGAGTGCACAATTGTGGTTTCCAAAAATTGTTCTTCGCAAATATAAAATAATGTTTTTTAGTGTGTGACTCTGTATTTTCTAGCAAGGGCGAGCCAATTTTGGCATTTTGATTCTGGAATTATTTTCAATTTTTCCAAAATGATGCCAAATTTGATTCATTTTTTGTGTTTTATCAATTTCACATTTGGACTTTGGTTGAGATTAGATTTCAGAGCCACGTAAGATTCAATTTGTAGGGCTTTCTTATTTCGGTAGCTTCCGGAGGGGCGCAAAAACCGATGCTTACATTTCTAGCATTCTGCCTGGTGATTTTTAGAGAACTTAACATGAACTTATGATATGTTATTTTTATTCTACACTTATATTGTTTTCGTTGCATTTTGCATTGTGGCATTGGTTGCATTAAGCTCACAGTGTTATGTCATTCTACTATTCCTAAATGGTTGACGAAGCTATTGCTTAGAAAGGCTTGCCAAAAGGTCTGATCCTAGTTGCGATCGTTGCCATGGTGTGGGGATAACAACTCCCTTGGTATTTGATGATACCACTGTTACCGTTTTGATCTCCCCTTTCGTCTGCTTTCCTCCCATGTTTAGGTGTGAGAGAGGTATATTTACCGGTAGTCTTGCGTTAACGTTTACCTGTTTTGAGCCGATTGGTCGACATTGATCCTTAGTGTGTGGCATATCGAAGCCATAGAGATGTTTCCAAACTAGCTGATAGTGTCCTGATGCTTTTTGCCTAATTCAGATTTGTGAGTGAAACATTTGAATTTGAATAGTCCTAACTCCTAGTTCCTCGATAAAATAGGATAGGGCTACCCTACCTCATAAGAGGGAAGATGTTTTGCTCTCATACTTAACTGGTATGTGCTTTTAGAGTGAAACTCTACCGGAAATTAAGCATCTAGTTACAAGTTTGTTGGTTCAGTTGTTGAGGCAAAAATCAAGTGTTTGTGAAGTACAGTTCTCCAGCTTATGATTTGCTCTGCGTGTTGTTTCAATGTCTGAAGTTCCGTAGTGCTATTATCTCTGGTTGATTTTGTTTTTTCATTTGCTTTATTTCTTTTTTGCAAAGTGTGTAGTTTTTCACCACTGTGCTGTTGGACACAATTCTCATATTACACCCCAAGCACTTCTGGACCCGTGGAATGTGACTTACAGAATCTGGGGATCTCTTTAGGGGTGACAGCCTGTTTTGTTTCACTGTCCGATTGGTTACCACTATTGAAGGAGGACCTGCATATTCAACACATGTCTGCAGTCACCTTTACTTAAACACCTGCGCTTGTGATCTTTTTTTTTTCCTATTTAGTTCGGCTTCTGAGTCTTCTTACTTCTTGTGCAGATAGAGAGTATTCGCCAGGTCTGATATCACCTATGAAGAGATGCTTGCGTCAACCATTGAGACTATGGAGCCTAGATGTTGCAGGGCCATAACTACTAGCCTACCAAGCAAGAACTTAATAAATAGGTCCTCTAGTCAACAGCAACACACTGGTTGAGTCCCACAGAAGTCCAGACCGATGTCATCGTGAGTCCAGTGCTTGGATCTTGTGGCATTTCCTAGTGACTCGATTCCCACATCAAAAACCTGCCAAAGTCCACTTCACCAAACTGTAGGTGCATTTGAATCATAGGGTTGACCACACTGTCAATTCTAAGGTCTCGGAACAAGCTAGAAAACTCTTTTTTAAAGCGGGTCACAGGGTGTGAATCCCAATTCCTCTGACATTGAGGATGAATGTACAGAGACTCCGCTCAGTGAACTCTATCTACGAGCACGATTTAAGATGCCGCACAGCTAGTAGCGTTTCGATTTAACTCCGAGAATCTGTGGCCATTCTATCGGTTACTTCTGACATTCTCTGACGGAACCCAATGGGTCTTGCTAGACTTCAGAAGTTGTTCGCTTTTTGTGCCGGAACTCTGTCAGGTTTTGCGGCCATTTTGGTATGCCTGCCTCAATGGACGTGCTTATGAATAAGAAGTTGAGAGGACGAATTGGCGGTCTATGGGCCTTCATTCCTTTGCAGTACCTTACGCAATACCCAAATCTAGCGTGTTCACAACTCTGGAATCTTATTAGGTGAATGTATTACGTAGAACTTCAGATTTATGTAAGTAGCCTATATTCGACGGGCTTCCTCCGGATCCTTTTGTGAACCGTCTGAATGGGAGTGGGCTATAGCTCTTATGCTGTATCCGCTATACAAGCCAGTGCTCCCAATCAGGATCAAAGAAATCCAGTCTAATTTTGGTCGCTCATAACCTTGAAAATCAATCACTAATTATTATATATAAAATACTAAAAATAAATGCATAGCTCTAGATATATATATATATATATTTAAAAAAAATCAATCACTAATTATTATATATAAAATACTAAAAATAAATGCATAGCTCTAGATATATATATATATATATTTAAAAAAAATCAATCACTAATTATTATATATAAAATACTAAAAATAAATGCATAGCTCTAGATATATATATATATATATTTAAAAAAAATCAATCACTAATTATTATATATAAAATACTAAAAATAAATGCATAGCTCTAGATATATATATATATATATTTAAAAAAAATCAATCACTAATTATTATATATAAAATACTAAAAATAAATGCATAGCTCTAGATATATATATATATATATTTAAAAAAAATCAATCACTAATTATTATATATAAAATACTAAAAATAAATGCATAGCTCTAGATATATATATATATATATTTAAAAAAAATCAATCACTAATTATTATATATAAAATACTAAAAATAAATGCATAGCTCTAGATATATATATATATATATTTAAAAAAAATCAATCACTAATTATTATATATAAAATACTAAAAATAAATGCATAGCTCTAGATATATATATATATATATTTAAAAAAAATCAATCACTAATTATTATATATAAAATACTAAAAATAAATGCATAGCTCTAGATAGATATATATATATATATATATATTTTAAAAAAATCAATCACTAATTATTATATAAAAATACTAAAAATAAATGCATAGCTCTAGATAGATATATATATATATATATATATTTTAAAAAAATCAATCACTAATTATTATATAAAAATACTAAAAATAAATGCATAGCTCTAGATAGATATATATATATATATATATATTTTAAAAAAATCAATCACTAATTATTATATAAAAATACTAAAAATAAATGCATAGCTTTAAATATATCACATAAATTTTGTAAGTTTTACAAAATTTAAAATCTGAAAATCATTGTAAAAATAAAATTAATAATAAAAAAAATTTTGCTAGACACGGGTGTCTTCCCAGGAAGCTGCACACAAAAAAAAAAAAAAACAAATGTTATATTATATTATATAATTTATATACCTTCCCAAGGTATATCTTCCCCCAGGAAGCTACAAACAAAAATAAAATAAAAAAACAAAATAAAGGGGCAGCACTTCGGAGGAGATGAATTCGGTCCAGGAAGTTGAGCAAACAAAACAAAATAAAAAAAGATCAGAGGAGATGAACCTGTAGAAGCAGCACTTCGGTGAAGACGTAAACAGATCAAAGTTTTGTGTTGAAGAACAAAGGGGCAGCCGGAGAGTCACAGAACAGAGGCAGGGTCATCTCCTCCCTCTTCTCTCTTCTCTCTCTCTATTTCTCACTCATATCATCCGTATTTCAGAGCTGAAAATTTGTAGATGGATACACCTCACCTCGAAGTGGTTCATGTGCTATAAAGCAAAGCATTTGAACCAGTGATTGAGCCTCTGAATAATAAAGGTATGTACCACATCTTCTGTTTTTTTGTTTTTTTCTTTTGTTTGAACCAACATTTGCACTATCCGTATTTCTTTTGTTTTTTTTTTGAAAATAATCAGCGAAAAAAGCCCTGTAACGGGTGTAATGGGCCGTTACGGCCGTTACACCACCGTTACGACCGCTACGTCGACTGTAACGACCGATACACCTGTGAATTTCAATCACACCGCAAAATCGGGGGTAACGCGTGGTGCCTACCACCGAAACCGTTACGTAACGGCCGAAACCGTTACGTAACACCGCATTTTTAAACCTTGATCCTTACGGAAAAGGGGTGGCCATAGTGTTCGGGAGTTCATCTATTCATCCTCCGTTAGAGGTCACTACACTCGTGTTGGAGATTGCATGGCTAAAAGGATGTTTTCCTTTCGGGGTTTACCTTGGCTGAGGCCCGGGTAGTGCAAAATATCTTAGCTATTAATGAGGGCTTGTATGTTAGTGCCCAATCTATATACCTCATGAACAAGCTACAACATATGCCAGGAATGGGATTAGGAAGGAGCGACCGGAAGGGCGTCACTGCATTGGTCGATGTGCCACATAACCCGCATACCTTTGGTCTTGGCAATACGCCTACCAAAGAGGATTGGGTGAGGAAAAGAAAAGAAATGGCAAGGGCCGAAGCTAAACAAATCGACAAAACGCTATGAGCTTGTGCACCGACCAATGTGGAGAACCCTGAATGGTCAGTTTGTTCGGGAGGGTGAAAACTTCCCATTCTGTGGTTTCCTGAACCCTGGTTCAACTCTGAGAAGCAACGGGTTCTTGGCTTTGAGATTTTTTTCGACTTGCAGCTACAAGACAGTGATACAGAGGAAAGGGGTGAGCCGATTATTGCTAAAGCTGAACAAAGCACATAAAGTGAGTCCAACAACAGCGATCTTGAAATAAGAGCAGCACTGGCATGTCTCCTTTCGAATCCTCTGATCGACTCAGAGAGCTTGGGGGATAACCTTGCTGTTTCTATGATCGGGGACTAACCGGGTGCGAACGCTTCTAGCAACATCTTGGATGCATCTGACGCACTGTCCCTCATTTGGCAACTGGAGGAGGGTTACTTATCCAACAGTTCTCAGTTGGGTAGTGAGCCAGAATCTAATTCCACAGAGTCTGTGGAGTAGGAATCAGATTCCGGTTCCTCTGAGTCTAGGTCCGGTATTCCTGGGAGTGATAACTCGGATGCCGAGGTCTTGTCCAGGTCGTCTTTTTCCTTTTATTTTGAGTCGGTTATAACTGAGGAATTAGATGAGCTTGACCTTGTGAATGAGAATGCTGCTGTAGATTTTGAGTATTTCTCTATGCCTTTTGTTTATTGCATTGATCATGATTTTCAAAATTTTGATGAAAATGATGAGGAAGAAATTCCTCTGGTTTTGAAACATTTGATTAATCGAGAAGATGAGAGGTTTGTAAAACCCCTTGTTGATGAAATCATTGCAATTAATGTGGGTACTGAGAAGGATCCGCGTGTGGTCCAGATTGGGTCCACGTTGTCTTCGAAGGAGCGCGAGCGCTTAGTCGCTTTATTAAAAGATTTCAAAGATGTTTTCACGTGGTCCTACGAAGACATGTCTGGAATCGATCCTGAGATTGTACAGCATCGGATCCCTTTTGACCCCGAGGCCCAACCCTTCAAAGAGAAGTTGCGGAGAATATGCCTGGATTGGACTTTGAAGATTAAGGAAGAGGTCACCAAGAAGATAGATATAGGGTTCTTGCTAGTATTTGAGTATCCAACTTGGTTGGCCAACATTGTTCCAGTGCCGAAGAAAGATGGCAGAATTCGGGTGTGTGTGGATTTCAGAGTTCTGAACAGAGCTAGTCCGAAGGACGACTTTCCTCTACCATACCTACGACCACCACGTCCACATCCTGACATCCTAATGAAAGTAACAACAGAGATTAGCACATTTACAAATGTGCCGAAGCTAACTCACTCACGTCCTAATATGATGGACAACCGTAATTCACTCTATATAAGCACGTAATCACATAAACACATACGAATTTCCTTCTTAGATAATGACCGTCCCGCAGCATTGCCAGAGTTCCAGTTAGAAACAGCAATGATCAAGTGCTCTTCTAATAGGACTTCTAAAAACCCGTAGACCCTATCAATATCTTAGGAACTAAATCTCATATCCATATAATCATATAAACAAGTTATCACATAAGTATACAATACATGCTAACGTCTCAACTACGCGAGACAAACCCATTGTGGAAATGACCACTTCCCACGTATCCAAAGTATTTCAAACCCAGTACGCTCTGATACCAAGTTATCATGCCCCGAAATAAATGCCATAGATTGGATCCCAGTAACATATACTTAGCGATATAAACAAAATAGTAATCTTTCATTCATCAGAGTTGATATACAAAAGGTGATACATGCATTACACATTCATGAATGATTCATCCTGAATCTATAGCATGTATTACAAGTAAGAATAAGAAATAAGAGTTATACAGATATTCATATGCCCTAAAGGCTTACATATTTCCAAGTCAATGCTTGGTTACAACAAAATGAGTCTAACTCAATACAATTAAACCTTTAGCTATACAAAATAAATGCAATCAAAAGAAGCTCTTACTTCAAGTCTCCCCAAACTACTATCTTGGCGGAGGCATATCTCCAACACCTGAAAATGGTTTCCCAAGTAGGGTGAACCAAAGCCCAGCAAAAATAATCTAACACAATATATGAGTATTAACAAAGATATAAGTATGATGCACAGGCTCAATGCCCATATGACAATTCTTTTGCAAACCATGTCGTGCCAAGTTTTATATCACAATTCATGTTATCTTAATCCCCTTTTTAATTCAATTCATTTTATCTCAATTCATGACTTATCTCCATTCATTACGAACAACCAAACTGAGGATACAACTCAAAGATTCTCAAATCAATCCAGTCACCACACAAACACTTCCATTTGCCATTTTACGAAAATTTCATCTGCGGGAATTGGCACCCATGTATACAAACAGTTTTTGGGACTTTCACCCTAGACACACAAGCCAACTTAGTTTAATGGAGTCCATCTCCTTTCTTCTCCCAAAACATGGAGTACATCCCATTTCTCCTCCCAAACATCATACATATACAATGTATATAAATCATAATCATATTCAATAATAATGGCTAAGGGATTAGTTTCAATTTGCCTAATTCACATGCAATGTCTACAACAATCATAGCTATCCTCCATCGATAGCCCAAAACAGATATTTCTGAATAGATATACAATCTCAAGAAAGATAAATTATCCAAATTTTCATAGGTAAGAGGTGATAGACATATAACTCCACCATTTATTTCGACATACATCCAATTTCATAATCTCAATAGCAATTTCATTATTTATACAAAATAATTATTCAAGACATTTTAGGACAAAACTCCCTTCTTCCCAATCTCATCCCAACACCCAAAATCAACCATTCTAACATAACACAAGCTCATATCTACTCCCATGACCATTTCCAATACGTTCATTTGAAAACCCCTCCTTTGATTTTAACCAAAAATCCTAGGTTTGTTCAAAATCACAAGTCTCAATATTTCTTACCCATTAACAAATAACTAAGTTAAAACCCATAGAAAAGTGTAGAAAGTCCCTACCTCAAAGATGGAAGACGAGCACAGCAAGGGAGAACTTCAAGGGCACCGAAATCCACTTTTGTTCTGATGAAAAGAAAGCGCACAACGTGCTCTACCTTTTTCTCAAAGGCACTAGGGCGATGAACCCAATGGATCTAGGTGAAATAGTAAAGAGAAGATGAGTTTTAGAGAGAAAAACTCAAGATCTAAGGTTTTGGAGAGTTTTAGAGAGAAAGATGAAAAAGTGATATAAAATGAAGCTGTTACGAACTGATATAAGCGCAGTCCGCTTGAGCGCAAGAGTTGATGCTCAAGCGTCAGACACAATAAATTGTTCTGCTCGAGCACAAGAAGTGACGCTCGAGCGCAGAATACACATCCAGTAGTTTTGCAGACGACAGACCAACGATTGAGCGCAAGAATGGCCGCTCGATCTCCCACTCGCTCGAGCGTAGAAAATGCTGCTCGAGTGTAGAAAACACTCTTCTAGTAGTTTTGCAGACCTACAAAAGTACTGAGAGTTCGCAATGCCCGCTCGAGCGTAGGAAGTGCCGCTTGAGCGGAGGACCAAAAATTCTAAGCAACATAAGGTTTGAAAAACAAGTGACTAACATGTCCAAACACAACCACAACAATCCAAAAGCCAAATTCAAGTAGACACAAGGAAAGCAAGAGGTAAACAACCATATGAAAGCATTAAACCCGAATTCGAGATATAACAAGAATCGGGTCAAAAACTAGGATTGCTATAGCTGTGCTGCTAGGAAAGCTAGGGTTGATTAAAATTATAAACACAAACTTTAGGGTTTACCTTCCCTAATATATATAACCGACTGCCCAACTTAATTATTATTATTATTATTATTATTAACCTTTAATATTATGTATTCATAATTAATTAAAATACCCTCTAACAATATTTAATTTGTATTTTAAGATTCACCATCAAAATATTTGAGATTGTAAAATTATTAATATTATTATTTATTTATTTTTTCCGGGTTCTCACAATGTCTTATCACCTGGAAATGATACACAACTAAGTCAGCTGATTACTCAGTGAGTAGCGACAAAACATAGTTCAATTCAAAATAAGATGTATATCACAAAAACTAGATTGGCATACTGTTTTGATAAAGATAATCTGTTTCAAAAAGAATGTTCTACAATTCAACAGTTGAAAATACTCATGTCTCTTAATAACATAACAAATGGCATTCTTCACTTAAAACATATACAACATGATCATCAATAACTTCGGTACCAAGAATAACAGGTAACATGTCACAAAATTCTCAAGGCAATAAGCCCATTCGATTCAATATCGAACCAAGAGTCATCCTTGGGGTGGCAACCTGAGCCTTTTCTCTAAGACGATCCGATTGAAGGTCACCTAGCCTAGTTCAGGTCTTTTCCTTACCATCGTTAAGCACTAGAGTCATCACAGCTCAACTCGAATCTATTCCCTAGTGGCCAGAGTAACCACACACATGGAATAATTTCCTTGAACTTTTATATACAACTGGTCCCAATAATCAATACAATTCAGTTTCGCAAAACATAGTAATTCAATATTATAAACATGAAACCATAACAAATAGTTTACAATATGCTAAGTTTACACATATTTCAGAAATAATTTAATTTCATTAATAATATAATAATTTATCAAAACAGTTTAGTCCTGAAACAACAATCTAATTTTCCAACAACTCAGGGTCGAAGAACATTTATAAAAAATATGTAGCATGCAATTACTCACCTAAACACGGTATAATATAATCCTCAAACCGAATAGAAAAGTCCAACTAGTGCCTTGAACCAAGTATGAAAACTACACATCACTACTAATTCCAAAATACTAAAAAGAATAATAAATTAGTAACCTCAAGCTAACGCGCACTAACACGACTCAACCCAACTCACCGTTACTCTTAAATAATACCTAATTTCATGTTCTTCAAGGTCCAAAATTAACCCAAATATGGGTTCCGTTGAAACTTAATTAAATGTAACTTTGAGATAAAACATAATTTTAAACAAGTTTTCCCAATCCATACGCTAAATTTGAAAATTAAAAACCCACTCCACGCTATTCAAAAACTTCCAAAACCCTCCAAATATCAACTAATATATCCTAAGTTTCAAACTTAATTGGTTTAACTTGATTTATTTACAATTAATTATATCCAAACAGGTCGCTTTCTGCAGCACTTAAAAGAAATTGACGATTCTCTTAGTATAGCCGAGCAATCAATGCAAGGAAAAAAATTTAAGAAACTAGACTCGTAACCAGTTCTAATGACACTAATTTGATAATTTTTGAATTTATACCCATAGAGAACAACACTTCCGAAATTAGTGTTGCGTACTAGTTTTCTGCACAGATTTGAATGCATCAGTTTATATGGATTTTGACACCCAAAAATTATAAAAAAAATTCTGGTATGTGACTCAATATGTAATTAATCTACTATAAAAATTTCAATTCAAAATTCATCTGTTTGATATGATTCCTCGATTTTTAAAGTTTGTGTTTGCATGTAGAATTTTTGGACTAAGAATTACACCCATTCTTTACTCACAATTTATCTCCTCAGATTTCTTAAAGCTATATATATTCAAAATACATACACCTACAACCTCTCCATCAATGAATTAAATAATAATAGAATAAGGATAAAGGACAAAGAAAGAAGAGAAGAAAACCTAGGTCGGCTATCCTTTGATGATCACACATAGCACAACACACCCAATTCCTTCCTTAGTTGCAACCTTGTGTTTCTCTTATCTTCTCACGGTTGCCGCTGCTGGGGAAATTGTTAGAAGAGCTAGGGTTTTTTCTTTTCTTTTCTTTTCTTTTCTTTGTTATACATAACATAAAAGACCCTAAATAATTATCCTTTGTTTTGTTTTGTTTTCTCTCTCCGTTAATTTAAATAAAATACAACTATTATTAAATCAAAATATACTTACTAATTTGTCCCCTTTCCCTTTTATAATAAATCTTGCCTTTAAATTTAAAACTTTCACCATAAATTTATTTTAGGTTTAAAATTAATCAAAAGACCCTCCAAATATTTAATTCACACTTTAGGATTTACCATCAAAATATTTGAGATTGTAAAATTATTATGACTTTTATTATTTATTTATTTATCGGGTTCTCACAGCATTCCCAAGTTGCCTCTTCAACTAGATGATTACGCCACAGTACCTTAACCAATTTAATGGCCTTTGTACTTAACATTTTCTCTTTCGAATCTAAGATCTAAACAAGCATCTCCTCATACGAAAAATCCTCTCTAATCTAAAACGACCTAGAAGATCAAGCTCATTCAACAAAGAATCAAAACCACTCAAAGTCAACAAAAGAGTTATACTGACCAAAGAAGAAGAGAGTTAGAGTTCGAAGTTGGGGATCATGTATTCTTGAAAGTTTCGCCGATGAAAGGAGTTTCAAGGTTTGGAAAGAAAGGTAAGTTAGCGCCTCATTACATCGGGCTATTCGAGATTCTTGAGAGAGTTAACCACATTGTCTATCGACTTGCTTTGCCACCAGAATTAAGTCAAGTCTACAATGTGTTTCATGTATCGATGTTGAGGAAGTATCTTCGTGATCCAATGCATATGATTGATCATTTCGGGATTATGGTTAATGAAGATTTAGGCTACGAGGAAAAGCTAACACGAATTCCTGATAGGCAAGTGAAACAGTTGAGGAATAAGTCGATACCGATGGTGAAAATTGAATGGAAGGAGCATTATGGCAAGGATGCTACATGGGAAATGGAAGAAGATATGAAAATCCGTTATCCGGAGTCGTTTTTGGGGCAAGGTAACTTAAGTTTGGGGACCAAACTTCTTTAAGGAGGGTAGACTATAACAACCCTCATTCATGCTCATATGCATTTACACAATTTTTCATTGTTTAGCTTACATATGCAGACTTTGATTTGTTTTGCCTAAGTAAAGGTTCCTGTCTAGTTTTGTGCTATCATGTTTTGCCTAAGTGTTACATGCATGCTTTGTTCCTTGCTTTTTGTGTTGAGCCTAGGCTATCTATTCTTGTTGTCTCACTCCTAGGTCAGACCTTTGAACCTTTGAACCTAGGCCGTTGAGCGTCAACACCTAGGACTATCTTGGAACCACCATGGTTGACCTCCACCTTCACCTTGACATCTTGGCCGAGGTGTGCATCACCTAGGCCGAGCTGTGCATCATCTAGGCATCCTAGATCTTTGATCCTTGAACCTTTCAGCCTTGTTATGCACCTTAGCTAGCACCTAGCAATCTTGTTCTAGGACTGGTATGACCTAGGCCGAGGTGTGACACATCTAAGCCAAGGTGTGGCACACCTAGGTCAAGTCTTATCCTTCCTAACCGAGTTTAGGGAAACCCTAATTGCTCGAAGCCTATGTTTTGATCTAGGATCATTGCCTTATCAGAGTGTCCATGACACCTTACTTGTTATTCACACTTTGACCTACTCTTGTCTTTTCATTCTAGCACCTTTTTAGGAGATTTGACCAGATGACGCCATGTGTCCCAATAGTGGTAGAAGCCAGCCAGTAGTGGGGAACCCATATCATTTGCCATATATCTTTGCCTTGTAGAGGGAGAAACTCTAGGAGGAAAAAGGAGTTCTTAGAGTGAGAACTAGATTTCCAAGCTTGATCTTCATACCTTGAATCATTTGATTTGTGTTTGGAGGTTAGATTCTTGATCTACTTTTGTTATTCTTTATGTTAATCTGATCACATTGCATGATCTAGCATGATTCATGAGTCATGCATTAATTTAAAGTTTTATTTTAGAAAGAGAAAGTGATGTTCTTGTGTTCTTGTGTTCTTGAAAGAAAATCATGTTTTGATCCGAAAGTTTATATCAAGTTCCGTGTTTTTGTGTTTGTTTCCATGAAATCTTCAAGTATGGGTACCCAAGTCCATGTTTTTGAACTCATATCATGAAAGTTCAGATTTTGAAAAAGAAATCATGACTTAAGCATTCATGTTCTTCAAGGGGGAAACCCAGATTTCCAGACTTCACTAATTTCCCCAAGTGTGCTCACCGAGATCACCCATGTCCAAACCTCACACCTAGGCCAAGCATTGTATCTCACCTTGGCCTACCTTGCATGATCACTTGCACCTTAGTCTATCTGACATGCACACCTAGGCCGACCACTACACACATTTGCCGACACCATGTAACATCTCGGTAGGCAGCCGCACACCTAGGCCAAGGAAACCACACCTCGGCCAAGAGGTGTGGAACCTCAGCCAAGACCTCTCGGCTAGGCCATTTTGGCCTAGATCATCTCTGTGCATCCATTCTGAGACCTGGTCTATACCCAGCTTGCTTTTCCAAGAAGAAAAATATTGATTTAACTCCCAGCACATGTTTTCCTTGTCTTGACTTGGTTTTGGAAAGAAATGTCGTGATCTTTTTCACTCATGTAAAGCTTGTTTTAAGAGTGTACTGCATAACCATCTTTGAGCATTTCTTCTTGTCTTCTTAAAGTGCATTCCATGGAATTTATTATGTATTTCTAGGTTTTGGATTCTTGCCCTAATTCCGTACATCCGAAGAGCTATTGTGAGTGGTATCTTTAATAAAGCTATGTTATAATGTTTTGGATAAAAACTTTGCTTTGTTTTGGAAAAGTATTTGATTACGCATGAATGATTATCCCTTAGTTTTATATTAAGTATTATGTTTGTTTTGATGACATTCTTAGAAGGTCCTTTCGTGCTAGGGGACGTTAATACATGTAGCACCCTTGTTTGAGATATCTCCCTTGCCACCGACGGCTTCGGCAGGTGGGCTTGTCTAATTGATTTTGGGTCGATTATTCTCTTGTTTTGTCAGGAATGTCATCCCTTGGTGTTATGTAGATGTTAGTAAACGTCTCAAGAAGTTTTGAAAGACTTTGATTGATGAACTTAGTTCATCCCTTATTTTATTACAAACTATGATATGTATTGTTTTGATAAAGATCTCAGATATCATTCATTTAATCCTTTATTACTTATATCATTCACTGAGTTTTCAGCTCACCCCTCTCGCTTATATATATACGTAGGTGACGAGCAAGATGGCGGTACCGCCTAAGCTTTTGTTGGCTGATGTGTTTTGATTCTTGTTTTTGTAGCATCTTGAAGATCATACTTCTTAGCTTTTTGGTTCATTTCTTTTGTATGTTTCAGCTTGAAAAGCCTTTTAATCAAGATGTAATTTCAAGTTTAGTTAATTGTATCCAAGTTATAAAACCATATTAAGATGTATGTCATTCATTTAATCTATGCACAGCTCACATGGACTAAGTAGAATTGAAATTATGCTTCCGCACATGTAAGCCCCATATGTATACTATGTTTGTGTGAATCCTTATAAGTTGGCCTTTGGTAATCTTAGATTACTGGCCATCACGACATCATTCTACTAGGGGCGGAATGATGTCGTGACAATGTTCCGCAAGATGATAAAGAGCCTAGGATAACGCCAAAGGCTCTCTAGTCCCCTACTTTTAGAAAAGTGGACCAATGTTGCGTAGTTTAAGACAAAGTCTTTAAGTATTAACCATTTCTAGGACTTGGTTGACTTTCCATTATGACGCGAACCTGTTCTAAAGTTATGCGCAATTTGGATAGTCACTTTTTGAGGCATAAGGCTTGCTAGATATCGAAAAGTTGACCCATTGAGAAAGGTGTAAACCATGAGAAGACTTCCTCCTGGGAAGTGAAGTTACTTCGAATTAGGCTATGATTGACATGAGTTCAAAATTATGATTTGTGGACATTGTGACCCAACTTCTCATCGGAGAATTAGATAAGTAGATCCGTAGGGATTTACCTTTTGCTTTTATGGAGAAATGATAGGAGTGCAAAAAGATTACTAGTTCCAACACGAAAGCCTAAACATGAACCCAAAATCACAAAGAATAAATATGACAATAGCCCAGAACTAAATAAATCAAAATCCAATCCAATGACATGTCACAAATATAAATAACAAAAAAAAAGATTAAATGAAACACAAACCGCCTACAAAATAAAATAATTCTAAATAAAATCCAACCACAATGCCTTTGTTTGGGAAGTGAAATGACTTTTTGACTTTTTTGGCTATTTTAGCCTGTGATTTGAGAAGGGATTTTGGCTTTTTTGACTTTTTTGTGAAAGAAAGAACTTAATGATTATGGATTAGATGTGTTCTCTTATTGGGCTAAAAATCATATTTTATTTTTTGTGGTTAAAATAACCAAAAACACCCAAGTTTGGGCTTCCCAAACAAAGGCAATGTATGCACAAAATCGACATAACAAGCTAAAACAAAATAATGAATGTCCTAGAGGTCCATACAATTGAGTCTTTGCTATGCCATGAGTCCATTCTAAGTCCTTCTATCAGCTGGAAATAATAAACTAAGTCAGCTAATAACTCAGTGAGTAGCAACATGGATAGTAAATACAGTTTTAAAAACAAGGTTCAATTCCAAAATAGATATATATCACAGAAACTAGATTGGCATACAGTTTTGATAAAGATAATATGTTTCAAAAAGAATGTTCCACAGTTCAACGATTAAGAATACTAATGTCTCTCAAAAACATAACAAATGACATTCTCCATTTAAAACAGATTACAACATAATCATCAATGATTTTCTAAGTACCAAGAATAACAAGTAACACGCCAAACAGTTCTCAAGGAAACAAGCTTGTTGGATCCAATATCGAACCAACTCATTCTACTCTATGTGGTCACCTAGCCTAGCCCAAGTCTTTTCCTTACAATTGTTGAGCACTAGAGTCCTCGCAACCCAACCCGCATATGTTCCCTAGTGGCCAGTCACCACACACAGTGGAATAATTTTCCTAAACTTTTATATACAGATAGTCCCAATAATCAATACAACTTAGTTTTCACAAAACATGGTAGTTCACCATTATAAACATAAGACCATAACAAATAGTTTACAGTATGCCAAGTTTACATATGTTTCAGAAATAATTTAATTACATTCATAATATAATAATTTATCAAAACAATTTAGTCCTGAAACAATTTAATTTTCCAACAGTTCAAGATAAGAAAACATTTATAAAAATATGTAGCATGCAACTACTCACTTGAAAAACGAAATAAAATAATCC
Source organism: Camellia sinensis (assembly GCF_004153795.1). Taxonomy (NCBI): domain Eukaryota; kingdom Viridiplantae; phylum Streptophyta; class Magnoliopsida; order Ericales; family Theaceae; genus Camellia; species Camellia sinensis. Next base: position 272,909 of record NW_021027467.1, read on the forward strand.
TCGAATAGAGTATGAAAGTCCAACTAGTGCCCTGAACCAAGTATGAAAACTACACATTACTACTAATTCAAAAATACTAAAAGGAATAATAAATTAAGTAACCCTAAGCTAACGCGCACTACCCCAGCCCAACCCAACTCACCGTTACTCTTAAATAATACCTAAGTTCATGTTCTTCAAGGTCCAAAATTAACCAAGACACAGGTTCTGGTCGAAACTTAATTAAATGTGACTCTGAGATAAAACAGAATTTTAAACAAATTTTCACAATCTATTCGCTAACTTTGAAAATAAAAAACCCACTCCACGCTATTCAAAAAATTCCAAAACTCTCCAAATATCAGTTAATATAACCTAAGTTTCAAATCCATTTGGTTTTACTTGATTTGCTTATCAAAATAATTATTTACAATTAATTATATCCAAACAGGTTGTTTTCTGCAACACTTTAAAGAAATTACTAGTTCTCTTAGTATACACGAGCAATCAATGCAAGGCCAAAAATGTAAGAAACTAGACTCATAACCGGCTTTAATGACGCTGATTTGATAATTTTTGGATTAATACCCAAAGAGAACGACACTTCCAAATTTACTGTTTTGTACTAATTTTCTAGACAGATTTGAACGCATCAGTTTATATGAATTTTGACTCTCAAAAATTATGAAAAAATTCTAATATGAAATTGAATATGTGATAAAGTCACAGTAAAAATTTCAGTTCAAAATTCATTCATTAGATATAGTTTCTTGATTTTTAAAGTCTGTGATTTTAGGATCAAGAATTTCCATCAACCATTGTAACCCAAAACTTCCCATCACCAACCCCTAGCTTCACACCACCATCCATCATCCACACAACAATTCCGCAACTCAACGATTACCATTGTCTTATTTAAAGAAAACAACATCCATGCTTATATATAAAAATACTTACCTGTACAACTCCTTTTCTTTCTTTAATTTCCTTCACAAATGACACCCTCCTCTCATTTCTCTCTAACTCACAGCTGCTACCAGGGTAGTTTAGAAAAGAACTAATATCTCACCATTAGGGTTTTATCCTCCTATAATAAATTTTCAAAATAAACTCTTACTAACTATTTTATTATTATTGTTGTTGTTGTTATTATTATTATTATCAATAGTCTTTAAAATTGTGGACTTCCATAATAAATTTATTTATAGTTTAAAATTAATTAAAAGACCCTCCAATAATATTTAATTTGTACATTAAGATTCACAAGTAAAATATTTGAGGTTTGTAAAATAATAATTATTTATTTATTTATTGGGTTCTCACAGTTGTCAGCTTTCACAGCTCCTAAATATTTCATTTCACAAGTAAAGAGTGTAGTAACTATGTCCTTGTGGGATATTAAAGAGGGTAGAGGGATGTATAATAAAATTTGTATTTGGTGTTCAGGATTATGGGTTCTTCAATCAAGCTCTTCTTGCCAAACATGTGTTGCGAATTATTTCATATCCAACTTTGTTCGTCTTTGGTAAAGTGTTTTCTGCTAAGTATTGTGTAATAAAAACTTTCTAGAGCTTAAACCGAAATCAGGTTGTACTTTAGGCTAGCACAGCATTCTGTGGGGAAAGGAACTGCCAAAAGGGATCGAAGATGGGTTGTGAGAATAGCGCAGAACAGGAACAATGGATCCCAATCTTGCAGAATCTGCACTGCAGAATGGGCAAAGAGAAAATTAATTCAATCTTCTGTGTCTCACACCTCATAGATTGTGAGTCCAGGACTTGGAGGAACCCCTGGTTCGTACTCCATTCCAAATCAAAGTGACATCCAGAAAAATTTGTGGGGGTTCCAAAATGGGCCCTCTTTCTCTGGAAACTACTTCACCGCACTATACCTGTTAAATCTATTCTTAGTAATAGAGGCTTGGAAAAGAATGAGAATTGTCCTAGATGTGGAAGGAGGGGGGAAAAGATGGATTGCTTTGAATGCACCCATTTCAAGTGGGTATGGAAGTGATTAGAGCTGGGCTTAGACTTTGAGCAAGGTCAGGCTGTAAACTTTTGAGGAATGATTTAGAAGTTGGCTATGGCTGGCACCAGATAGTGATGCAATTATTATTATTATTATTTAACTCAATATCTGGCCCAATGGACCGACTAATTTGGAGGACCAATCCCCCCGTCTACTACTAGCAAGGAGCCCAATTAAAGCCTTATCTTATGGCAATTTGGTTACATTGGAAATGGGTTTGTTTTGATAATAACTTTTGTTCTCGTGAGAATTACAACAGAGTTAGTAAAGCACTTATGGGCATCCTGATCCAAGGCCAAGGATTCAAACTTTGAGTGTAGACAAATACAGTATCCTAGCTATGGACTGTGGAAGGATGATTACGCAGACTTTCATTTACATTCTCATCATCTTCTTTATAATGCAGATGAAAATAGAAAGCTTGTTGCAGTGGATGCAGCTTGGGTGTGAGACTCATGTGCAACAGGGATGGCTTGGGTAAGCTTAAACTATTAGGGCAGAGAGGAGGATCAACAATGTAGGTCTCTGTTCAGATCCACTCTGCTAGTAGCAGAAGCCAGAGCTTGCTTAGCAGCTGCACAGTGGTGCATGCAGGAAGGTTTCAGGGCAGTTGAAATTTGGACTGAGTACAAGGTGTTAGTCCAGGAGTTAATCGAAAGAAGATCAACAAACAGAGAAGTTGATTCCATAATCCAGGATATTTATGGTTATGTACTGTTTTTGGCTATATTGAGATTAGGAACGTAGATAGGATCAGGACCATGTTTTGGCCAAAGCAGCCCAAGGCCCAAGAAGCTAATTAATAATTGATGTACGGACGTCCATTATACATATATATTACTTCTGTATTTTAATCCGCAAAGGGAAGAAAAACTAGAATACTAATTGGGGATATTTTCAGAAACTAAGCAATAGAATGGGAGTTATTTGCATAATCAGAAATTTAGAATCAGGTCAAGGTTACCCTCTCCCATCCCCATCCGTGGAACAGATTCACCCCAGCTCACCCCAAACCTGACTTTATCCTATTAATGGCCCCACACAAGTCACATTAGGGTCAGGTGGATCACAGTTTTTGCCATCCTAGGAAAGACACTTCTTTTTTCTTCTTTAAGTGGCCTTTTCAAGTGCCTTTAAAAATAAAACTACAAACAATTTTAATTCCATAAATCTATTTATTATTAATGTCTAATGCTAACAACAACAGGACTTTGATAAATGCAATAGGAAAAAAAATAAAATGTATCACTAACATAAAGAAAATGCAAACTTTAGAAGAGTCCTCACGTTTAGCGGTGCATCCATATAGACATCCTTCAACCCGAATGAAGTCATTGTACTTGACCACTGTATCTGACATGCAAAAAAAAAATTTCTTGTCATCAGAAAGTTAAATAAGCCAACAATCCAAAAGTCAAATGTAAATTTAAATAAAATCAAATAAAGAAAATGTGTTTACCACGAAGACCGGTGGATGTTAAAGGGGCATGCAAGTTGTAGAAGGACCATACAGGAATTCCAGTTGGATCGTACTCGACATGCTGGAGATGAGGAAAACATTTCGCAGCCACTTGACAAATCCCAAGCTGACTATAGAGATGAATAAGGCCATCGTCGTTCAAACGACGAACAATTGATTTCGCTCTGGCTAAGAACACGTACGCTTTTGGGTGAGCAAGCGTGTCTTCAGTTATAGCTAAAACAACAAAATTTAAAAAATAAATAAAATAAAATAAAATTTGTCAGATGTGGAGTCTTTAGGGCAATTTGATTCACAATACTCTCATGCACAATACGTCTTAACGTGGCATTTCTATAAATAACATTTATCCAAATTGTTGTAACAAACAATATATCTATAAGTATATACTTAAAATAATTTCAATTATAAAAAAATTATAACTTCTTTAGGGCAATTTGATTCACAATACTCCCATACAGAAAAGGTCTTATTGTGGCATTTCTATAAATAACATTTATCCAAGTTGTTGTAACAAACAATACATCTACTAGTGAATAAAATTGAACTTGAAAAATAAAATGATATTCTTACACAAACTATAATCTTATAAAATTTTTATCAAAATAATATAGTGGTGGGATTTTGATAATTAAATGTTATTTTTATAGATGCTTTATTTTAAATTAATAAATGTTAATGTAGTTGCTTATTTTGTATACAAATTATATATATTCATATTCTTGATGTTTGTATTATTATTATTACTCTATTCTTGGTAACAATTTGAGGAATATATATATATGCACATTAAAAAAATAATAAACATGAATAATATCGTACCATATAAAATAGTGAAAAAATAGCTAACATATAGCCATCCCTTTTTTAACTCTTTAACCTATTTTCAAAACACTTTTAAGGCTGGTACAGAAAATAGTTTAATGTTTTTCCATCAAAAGATGGAATGAGAATTTAAAACTTAGGAACGAAAAGAAAGCATCTAGAATTAGACAAACGTAGCAAAATCAATTACACAAACAAAAGTAACTAAAGATAAGTTTTCAGATTTCAAGATGAAATGGACCCTAAAAAGTGGATAACAAATAGAGCTGAACAAAATCGATTGTATGGATTAAAACTGAAGTTTTACACAAATGCATTTGCAAAACCAAAAATAATAATAAATAGAAAAAAATGTACAGATGTTAGAACTTAGAACACATGAGCGCATCCAGAAGAATAGAATCAATAAACGTCGACCATAGATCAACTCCCTTTTTTATTTGGGAGTATTGAATACACCCATAATTCTGACTTTTGTTACTCCTCCCAAGAGACGATTACATAGCTACATCTAAACTCTAGGTCAATTCCAACTTGGATTTGGACTCTAATTCACAAAGAATCCCCAATTAAAATTCACCAAGGGTATCCATTTACATGACCCAATATAAAATCATCGGCAATCCAGAACCTTTCCTCTTCCCAAAACCATTTCAAGTTAAGAAGATGTGAAAGCACGTTTATCTCTAGTTTATCTCTATAAAGAATTGTGCGGATGCATATACATATAGCATACCAACAGGTGGCCCTACAAACGCTTTACACACAATCATTCCCATTTCGGGTTAAGAAGATGTGAAAGTGTGTTTATCTCTAGTTTGGGTCTGGAGTTGAATAGTTTTTTTTAATTTGTTCTTTCAATGCAAAGGGCGAAGAAAAAATAAATAAATATGCGATTTGAATAAAAAAGACTGATGTAAGGTAATATTAAAAAGTAATATATAAAGCCATCCAAGAGTCTACGGCGGCTATCATTATTAAAAGGCAATATATAAAATGTTTTTCTATGTGTGAACATATTTATATCGTTAAAAATTCACAAGACAAATAGATTTTACAGTCCTTTTGGATGGGGTGATTTGACGAGAAATGAATTTCTCTTGGCTACTTAAGAGGAGAGAAATGGAAAGAAACGAAGAGAAAAAGATTTCTCTAAAAACTCATTTTTTTAATCTCTCCAAAAGGGGAGCGATTGGAAGAGAAAAGAAATCGGCTCATTACTAATATTTGATAATACCAATTGCCCATCTAAATATGGAAGAAATAAAAAAGAATGACACCCATGTTGAAAACAACATAATAAACAAATCATCTGTTGAAGCAACCTGAAGGCCATGCCGAAAACAACCTTCTACAGAAAACTGACAATCCCAAGTAGAAAAAACTCAAAAGAAAAGATATCTAACTTTATGTCAATTCAAACACTAGAGACACCATTGCACAAGGTATCAAATTGTATAAGTACACTAGTTGAATTATTATCGAGTAAGAAAATTTCTTTTTGAATGATACTCATTGAAATTCTGTTTTCAATATTATTTTATACACTTCAAATAATTTCAATTAAATTATCAAATAATTATAATTTATAAGAACCATAATCCTGTGCATGTGCAGCCTTGTTTTACCTAAAGGATCCGCTTGCAACTGCTTCACAGCATTGAACAGGAAATCAAAACTTGCCTCATTCGAGAGTGAATCTGTCCGAAAGAACAATATATTCATCTTAGATACACCACTAGAACAATTTGAGTTACCTAAAACTATTTCAAGGAAACAGGGTTATGTTATATGGGGAGAACATATACATGCACACACACAAACTGCAGAGTTTGAGGTTACCTTGGGGAGTAATACTGGGAATGGACAAGGAAATTCTCGGCAGTTGATAGGGAATGATAAAGCCAAGGCAATTATCTCCTCCTCCATATTCTTTAGTGATTCTAAAAAGCTCTTGAAGCACACCATTAATAAGGCTATATGAAAAAATCCTCCTTTTCACCCTCAGGTATAGGAGAGGGGTCTCCATTTTGCGGAACTCTAAAACGCAACCCAAGAAGAGAGACTCGGGTAAGTTCCCAACATTAATGACACTGGTATGAGACCATGTACCGCAGTTGAGAGCCCAGAGGGACAATTGAGAATGACCCGTAACTCGAATGTATATTAGGTCGTCTCCGGATACCCCCAAATAACGGCAACTACAATAACCGTTGGAATATAACCCAGCATCCCTCATCTTCTTAACACATATGCACAACCCATGGTCATCTAAGTATTTGTCATCGCCCGGTAGGTTAATCAAGGAGAATGAAATGGTTTTGGTGCGAACATCAAAGGAGACGACACCCGAAGGTTCCAACAACCAATGCAAAGCCCCTCTACAGAAGGTGGACCGACCAGATAGTGCATAGCCGTCCCTGACATTGGAGGGGACCCTGTGATAGGTTGTCCTCCAACATGAGCGAAGTGAAGAATAAGAAAAAACCCGAAACTTACGAGCTCCAGTATCTGCAATGTCCACGATTGTGAAGCACGGATGGGTAGAATAAGGATCAAAAGCAAATCCAAATACCATATACCGTGTGGCAAAGGTTTCGTAATTGTACGAGAATCGGACAGAGACTTTATCACCAGTAGTAGGATTATAAACCTCATAGTAAGGAACAGGCATTGAAGAGTAGAGGAGGAGTAGGCCATTACAAGAGTTGATGACTAGCAGGGTGTTATCTGATGCTCCGCAATGGTTCGCAACACTGGTTCGTAGGCGATTGCCTCTGGAAATCGAAATCGAACTCGAACTCGAACTCTTATCATTGGGATTGGATGGGATCGCTCTGAAAACGAACTTGTTGTAGCTTGCCTGGTAAAAAAACCCTAAAAGCGAGAGATTTCTAGCCTCATATCTATCCACGAACTGTGGTTCGGACAGATATTGTCGCCACCACTTGGAAATAGATTTGAATCGAGCCACCGACGGCGGTGGAAGCCTCAAAACTACCTCCTCGATCAACTCATCGATCAACTCATCGCGTTTCATGCGTTTTTCCTCCTCCTCCTCCATCACCACCACCAATTTTGTTGCCCCAAAATTTCGTTCTTCTAATAAAAGGCAAATTGAGCCCTAAATTTCGAAAAGCCTGTTTGGCGAAATGATAACCCGGCTATGGTTTAACTCCTGCAACAAATTTAACCCTAGTTTTTTTCTTCAAATATATATATTACACTTTCTACCCCTAAATTATCATCAAATTATCTATTTAACCCTTAAACTATCAATTGAATCTATTTAGTCCCTAAAATATATAAATCAAAGTTTATTTAGTCCCTAAATTATCGATTTAATTTATTAAGTCCCTAAAATATTTAAGAGTAAGTATCATTTCCCTCCCTAAACTATCACGCATTTTTCACGCGCATTCATATGTTTATATCTATTTTAATTTAGTACTTGAACTTTTCACAAATTAATCAAGTAGACCCCTACTGTCACCTTCCGTCCACAATTGGACAGAATATGATGAGCTGTCTCCCTAAACTATCTTTTGGAGGGAATATAAGAGGGTTTCCCGCCATACACAACCTCTCCCTTCTACTATATAACAGAGACAAGCTCCCAACAACAACAAATTTAACCCTAGTTTTTTTCTTCAAATATATATATTACACTTTCTACCCCTAAATTATCATCAAATTATCTATTTAACCCTTAAACTATCAATTGAATCTATTTAGTCCCTAAAATATATAAATCAAAGTTTATTTAGTCCCTAAATTATCGATTTAATTTATTAAGTCCCTAAAATATTTAAGAGTAAGTATCATTTCCCTCCCTAAACTATCACGCATTTTTCACGCGCATTCCCATGTTTATATCTATTTTAATTTAGTACTTGAACTTTTCACAAATTAATCAAGTAGACCCCTACTGTCACCTTCCATCCACAATTGGACGGAATATGATGAGTTGTCCCCTTAAATTATCTTTTTGAAAGAATATAAGAGGGTTTCCCGCCATATACAACATCTCCCTTCTACTATATAACAGAGACAAGCTCCCAACAAAAACAAAAAAAAAATAGAGCATCTGTTTGGCAGTGAGAGAGAATGAGGAATAGAGGGTCAAGAAATCTGGGAAAATCAAGCTCAACTGAAGAAAGATGGAGTTCAAGTGACATGGAAGACCTGAAATGCATTTACTGTGGAAGACGAAAGGTGATACAAACATCATGGACTGATGCAAATCCTAATAGGAGGTTCCTCAACTGTCCCACTAATGGTTATAATCAATTCACCTGGGTAGACCTACCTATGTGCTCACGGGCAGTGCAAATCATCCATGGGTTGTTAAAGAAAGTCAATAAGCTAGAAGCAAGATTATAGACAAGGAATAGAAGAGAGAGAAAACTATGGATATGCTTGGTTGCCTCATGGTGCATTATTTTGTCAATGTGGTTTTTAATGTAGTGTAAGAAGAATGTAATAAGGGGGACTATTATGAATGAATGAATATAATGGGGGAAATATTATGAATGAAATGTAATGGATGGAAATATTATGAATGAAATGTAATGAGGAAAGTATTGTGAATGAAAATTTCAGATTTTGTGTTAAGGTTTTACTCTTAAAAAAACAGAGCATCACAGCCTTTGTTTGTCCCTTAAAAAACAATTTGTGTTCATCCTTACAAAAATAAGACATTATCATTTAATTAAAAAATAAAAAAACAAAAGTAGCATTGTGTGTTACTTTAACTATTTGTCATCCATTCATCAAAATAACTAATTGGTGGCATCTCTAAATAGCCCCTTGGCAACCAATGAATAAAATACCTATCACTGGTATCCATCCATCAAATGGCAACCAACGAATAAAAAACCTATCATTAGCATCCATCTATCAAATAACATTCATTCAATGAATAAAAAACCTATTAGTGGCATTCATTCAAAGCACACAATTGGAATCCATCCATGTAATGGCAACCAAAACCAACAAAAACTACATTTACATAGAAATGAGGAGTACCATCCATTAAAATAGAGCATCATGCACAAAAGCAACAGTCATAAATTTGTCATTCAAGTTTTCAAAACACATAATTGTTTGTGACAACCAAAATACTACCTTTATATAGTTAACAAGTTCGTGGCAACCATTCCAAACAAACAAACATTACATGTACAAAAAGCCCACAAGGAAAAAGTCATGTAGATGTTTTCTTATTGTATATATAAAAAAAAGAATCTTTTGTGCAATGGATGCTTCCTACTTCCAATCTCCAGGTGCTCCATGTTTCTGTCCAGTGGATGTTATTTTAATGCCACTAGCATTGTACACTAGCTTGCATCTCCACATCATTTGACCCTCCTTTGGTGTGCTGGTTGAACTCATTGGAGATGAAGTTGATTGACTTCCTTGTACCACTCTTCTTTTAACCTACAATAAGATTGAATTATCCACAATTAAACACAATCAAATATAGGACAGTTAAGTTACTATTTAAAAAAAGAACAAGAAAAAAGGAAGAACACTAACAGCCAGTTTCTTTTGTCTCATGTGTCTCTTGACCTCAAGTGCTTCTGCAGTTAATTGGCTTTGAGGTTGGCTTGGTTCAGTTTGGCTCCCATGAGGTTGGCTTTCTTGTATGTAGCTGAATTTGCTCTTGACCTTGCAACTTCTCCTGTTGTGTCCCACCTTTCCACAATTATTACAAGTCATTTTAGTGCCCTGCTTTCCTAGTTTTGTGCCTTGAATTGGTGCCTCAGTCTCATTTCTTTTATTTTGTTTAGAACTTCTAGCTCTCTTTTTCACATCAGGTGGCAGCACCTTTGCATACTCAGTTCTTGGCTACATTTCTCTACCATCAATAGGAGTCAACATATTATCATAGATCTTCAGATAAGTCTCTACCTTATAGTACTGATGAACGTATTTTTCTGGTTCTTCACCCAAGAAATTTGCAGCAGCCACAACATGGGCACGTGGAATGCTTGACAAATCCCACTTCCTGCAGACACAAGTTCAAGCTTGCAAGTCTAGCTTGTATTGCTCACCATATGGCCCTACAACCTCAAATTGCTCATTGCCATTCCATTTAGGAATCCATCCACCTACATCCATTTTCATCTTCTCCAAATGAATTTGAATCTTAGGACATATAGGACCATTGTGTCTTTGCATTGCATCTCTTCTTTTTTGAATTGTTTCCATCAACAACAACCTAATCTTCTCTAACATTGTAACCATAAGTTTACTTCTAGCTTCTAAGATACTTGAATTAATGCCCTCACATAGATTGTTTAGCAAAAGTTCACACTTTGGAAAAGTGTTGAAGTGGCTCCTACTCAATGAATTGGTGGTCTTTCAACTAACCAATCATATGCCTTAGAATCAACTTCTTTAATCTCTGCCATCACTCTAGTAAATGCAGGAACAGTTGTTGCCCTTGCAGCCTTTCACAACAAAGTCTCTACCTTATAGTACTGATGAACGTATTTTTCTGGTTCTTCACCCAAGAAATTTGCAGCAGCCACAACATGGGCACGTGGAATGCTTGACAAATCCCACTTCCTGCAGACACAAGTTCAAGCTTGCAAGTCTAGCTTGTATTGCTCACCATATGGCCCTACAACCTCAAATTGCTCATTGCCATTCCATTTAGGAATCCATCCACCTACATCCATTTTCATCTTCTCCAAATGAATTTGAATCTTAGGTCATATAGGACCATTGTGTCTTTGCATTGCATCTCTTCTTTTTTGAATTGTTTTCATCAACAACAACCTAATCTTCTCTAACATTGTAACCACAAGTTTACTTCTAGCTTCTAAGATACTTGAATTAAAGCCCTCACATAGATTGTTAGCAAAAGTTCACACTTTGGAAAAGTGTTGAAGTGGCTCCTACTCTAATGAATTGGTGGTCTTTCAACTAACCAATCATATGCCTTAGAATCAACTTCTTTAATCTCTGCCATCACTCTAGTAAATGCAGGAATAGTTGTTGCCCTTGCAGCCTTTCACAACAGATCTTTTAGAACCAACCCCTTGTGTTCACCCTTAAAATTGTTGTACAAATGCCTCACACAAAACCTATGTGAAGCATTTCGGAACAACTCAGCCACTGCATCAATCATACCCTTTTGTTTATCACTCATGAAGGTATAACAATGAGACTTTACAATATTCAGATCATGTCCTAGCAGCTCTAGAAACCACAACCATGTTTTTTTTTCTTCTCTTTCTCAACAATTGTATAGGCAAATGAAAACATGCAATTGTTTGCATCCCAACAACAGTCAAGAGAATACCACCATGTGACCCCTTCAAATGGCATCCATCAACTCCTATGATTGGCCTGCAAGCATTCATAAAAGCTTTCTTCAATGGACCTTAACACAAGCACAACCTTTTGAACTTTGACTCCGTATTGCTCCCATCAATAACCCTTGGATTATTCATTTCGTTAACCTGTGGAATCTATTTCACCTTCATGCAGACTGTTGTTTCAAGATTACTATTCCTAATCTCCTCAATGTAACTCCATAACATTGCAGACTGCTCAGCTGCAGTACCCTCTACTTGTGTCAACACCTTGTTTCTTGCCCTTCTCACTTTTTGTAAGTCAACCTTCACATTGTGCTCACTTGAAATAGTGTCTGCCAATGACCGAATTGGCCATGTAGAATTTAACCTAATTCTTTCAAAGTACCTCTTGACAATCCATTTGGAACTCACATGTACCACATTAAAAGACCTATTACAAGTGTGTTCATCAACAAGTGTTTTGATCCTATACAACCCATCATGTTTTACATTTGAAGCATAATGAACCCAAGGACAACCAACTTTGCACTCTGCCCTCACCTTTTGTTTGTCATTCTTGGTAAATGTTATATGTTTGCCCCACTCAATTGCATACTCCTTCACAGCATCCCTGAGTATATCATGACTTTTGAACTCCATACCAAGTTTGAATTGAGGATTGTGCAAATCAGAGTGAACATTAAAAACAGGGTATTGACTCCTATGAAAAGTACCTCCTTTATCAGATGAGCTGCCAATACTTCTTAGCTTATTAGAGAAGCTTCTAAGGCTTTGTAGGTCATCAACTACCTCAGCCATTACATTCTTACTACTTTCTACACCATCAAACTCTAACTCTTTGTCAACATTAGCCTCATACAATGCATCATCGTCAGAAAATCCATAGTCACTATCCTCATATTTCTCAGACTCATCAGATGAAGAAGAGTCTAAGGGATTACGATCATAGTCATCACTATCTTCCTCTTCTGCTACCTGTATATCTACAAGTACTCCCTTTCTTTAACTTCTTTTTGCATTTGACCCTATAACACCATCAATTCCTAAACAACCTACATAAACCTCCATTACTCTGTTTCCATCTACAAATGTCTCCAACCTTATTACATTTTCATCAGTGTTAATCAACTCTAACCCAACACAATAATTAAGCTTATAGTAATAGATGTCACATCTAGTGCCGCCTACTTCCTTGGCCATATTATCCGACTCCATAAGTGATATTTCATCAGAATTACAAAAGTCTAAATAACTGATAAATCCACCACTATAAACCCTCTGAGGATTATAACTAACCAAACCCCCATGATGCATTTTGATTGTGAAATAACAAGATTCTTTCTTTGCATGTTTGAATGAAAAAATATGTTATTATGGACTAATTATACTAATAAATAAATAAAAATAGTATTAAACTACTATTACCATAAGACAATTCCAATTGAAGAAATCCATGTAAGAATACATTAAAAAAAAAAGAAAAGTTTGTATTCTAAAAAATGATTAAACTAAATTGATTTTTAATAAGCATTAAATAAAAAAATGAATTTCTCTTAAGGACTGATTAAAAAAAAACTAACAAGTATTACACTATTCAAGTAAAACAATTATGATTAAACAAATCATTTTCAAAGACAAACAGACAAAGATGTATTCTAAAAAATGCCAAATCAAAATAGTATTATATCAGAAATCGATTTTTCATAATCATTACCTTCAAAATTAAACAAATATTAAAAGTAAATACCATAAACAATTGGTCGCTTCCTTTGCTTACAATTCTTCTCTCTTCGAACCCAATCCATGATTCAATGTTAGTTTGTGCCCTTCGTTTATTGATCAACTTTGATTTTGATTTCGAATAAGGAATTTGAAAACCCTAAAATCGATTTTGATCCAAACGAAGCCTAATTGAACTGTCTACTAAACCAACCTATTTTGTAAAGAAACCCTCTTATATTCCTTCCAAAAGATAGTTCAGGGGGACAGCTCATCACATTGCGTCAAATTGTGGACGAAAGGTGATGGCAGGGGTCTAATTGATCAATCTGTGAAAAGTTCAGGTACTAAATTGAAATAAATAGAAGTATGGGGGTGCACGTGAAAAACTCGTGATAGTTTGGGGGGAAAATGATATTTACTCAATATTTAATTCAAACCTATTTAGTCCTTAAAAGGATTACAAAAATAAATATATGCCCATATATATTATAAATTAGTAAAAAAACCCTCCCTAATTAAAATTTTATTACAGAAAAATCATTTAAATTTTTGTTTTGTCTTTAAAAGATATTTTATTTCGTTGTGTGCTTAAATTAATATTAGAGTCTAATTTTTCAGTCTTACCAACAGATTATATGAATATTAGATATACTGAAGAAATAGAATTAGATAATTTAAATAATAACACTTCTAGTAACAGAACAAAATAATACATTAATAAAGTAATAAAAAGAACTTAGCGAAAAACTTAAAAACAATCAATTAGAAATTATAAACGAAATCTGACATATAATATTAAGGCAATCACGAATCTATTGCAGAAGATAAGTAAAAAAAATATTGTAGATAATTACCCTTATCCTTTTAAAGGAAATTCAATATATGAATTGGCACCCACTTTTCAAAGACAGAATAAAAATTTAAGATTTTCTTTTGAAATAAAATTTTAACTAAATAGGGTGTTTTACTAATTTATAATATTTATTGGCTTATATTTTATTTTTATAATGTTTTTAGAGACTAAATAAGTTTTAATTAAATACTTGAGAAACTTAATAGATTCAATCGATAGTTTAGGGGACTAAATAGATCTTGGTGCTCTGGTGGAGATAGAGGAAGTGGGTAGAAGAAAAAATTAAAATTTCATCTTTTTAGATTTGAGGGTATTTTTATATTTTTAATTAAGGATAGAAATGTAATTAAAAAAAAGTAAAAAGTTAAGGGTGTAGAAGCTGATTTCGTAGTGTAAGAAGAATTTCTCATAATTTTATCTTCAAATCGCACTAATAGCCACTTTCCAAAACTACCCTTTATACTCAACATATACATTATAATCGGGTAAATTACAAATACACTTCTGAAATTTTGTTTAAAATACGGATTGTCCTATTTCATTTAGAAAATTACAAATATTCCCTTGTTAGGATTTTTTTATTCAATAGAATTAATTGAAAAAATAAAATTATTAACTACTCTTCTATACAATAATAAAATTATTTGAATTGTTAGTTGAAATAAATTGTTGACATCATTACAAACTATAAATTGACTTAATGATTTATTAGCAAAATGGTCTATTTATTATGAAATTAAAAAAGGCAAGATATAAATTTTAGAATCACATGAGACAATTCATATTTTAAACAAATCTCAAATAATATATTTATAATTTACCCATTATAATTTTTAGAGTTTTGTTTGGGTCTAAAATTGTGCAAACTACCACCGAAAAGATTAAAGTTATTGAACAAAGATTCAAGACAACTCAAAGCCAACAAAAGAGTTATGCAGATGTTAAAAGAAGGCCTCTTGAATTTGAGGTTGGTGATCATGTGTTCATCCGTGTAATTCCCATGAAAGGCCAATTGAGATTTGGTAAGAAGGGTAAGTTGTAACTCCGTTACATTGGGCTGTTTAAAATTCTGGAAAGACTTGGTTCAGTTGCTAATAGAGTTGCTCTACCACCGGGAATGAAACAAATGCAGAACGTATTCCATTTATCAATGTTTAGGGCCTATCTCCGGGATCCATTTCATGTTATAGACTACCATTGGATAGCTCTTGATGATAATATGGAGTACAAAGAATAGCCAGAACAAATCATTGATCGACAAGTGAAACAACTAAGAAACAAATCCATTCCAATGGTGAAATTGGAATGGAAAAAGCATTATGGAAAGGAAGCCACATGGGAAAAAGAAGATGAGATGCGGCAATGTTACCCATATCTATTTTCAAACAGAGGTAGCATAAGTTTGGAGGACCAAACTTCCTAAAGGGGGGAAGATTGTACAATCTTGCTCTGTGCTGTGTCGCTAATTCTTAATTATACTCGTGATTATGTGCTTGATGTGATTTTGGATGCTAAGCATGTGATTTTATGCACTTTTGAATTCATATTTGTTTATCGTCGAAAAATATGTTTCGTATTCTGTAATAAACTGAATTTGAGGGCCGTAGAAGCGACAGAAACTAAAATTTACTTTACCATTGTGATTAGCATAATTTTTAGAGCTTACGGTAAAATTTGATTAAAAACTGATTCGGATCAAATTAATTAGATTAATTTGATTAGAATTTAATATAATTGATTAGCCTAAATCAAACTTAATTAACCTAAGCTAATCACCTACCATATATATGACTAACTAGTGTTTACGCTCATATAATTGAGCTCTTCCCTTCGAACTTGCTGAGTTTAAATACAAAATAGAGAGAGAGGTGAGAATTCAACGGAGAGAATAGTAGAACTTGAAGATTTTCCTCAAGAGGTTGAAGAAAGTAAAGCCAGGCACAAGAACTTGCTAGAGTTAGAAGAATTAAAGGCTCCAAGTGGGTAATTGATCATTAATTCATGAGTTTAAGTCAAGTAATTGTAGATTCAAGAAGAGTATGTAGGTAAATGCAAGAATTAAGTTGAATATGTTGAGAATGTGATCAAAATGTGTTCAAAATGTGCATGCATGTATAAATTTGTTATGATTTCTCATATTTGAGCACAAACCATGACAATCATGTTGAATTGGGAGTTATTCGATACATGCATTCATGAACCATAAGGTTATGAAACTCAATTCCATCTTTTGAAGATGATGGAACAAGAGTTCAGGCTAGATTCACACACACATGAAAGTTGAGAGTTTCATTTTGTCAAATTCATGAAGTTTTGAGTAATTGGTTTCAAAGTGAAAATGTTTTCATGTTATACAATGTTTTTCCATGATTTTATACCAATCAAGCAAGGTTTGAGCCTTCGAATTGCAAGTTTGAACTTTACACAGAATTTTAGAAATTCCAGAATTTGAGCAGTACGCTCAAGCGATAGAATTGTCGCTCGAGCGTATATTTTGAGCTCCCAGTACTTTTGCAGACATTGGAGGTTGGCTCAAGTGACCAAAAGACTGCTCGAGCGCCCATCCTTTATTTCCAACCTTGGCTCGAGCGACCAAGAAATTGGCTCGAGCGTAAAATGAGAGCATCCAGTACTTTTGCATTCTTTACAGACGGCTTGAGCGACCAAGTGTACGCTTGAGCGAACCCTTTGCATATTGTTAAACTGCTCGAGCGAAGTACCTTGATTCAGGAAACTTTGAAAAGTTACTTTATGTTCTGATTTCTGTTCTTTTCATTTCTAAGCATCTTAGGCATACATTGAGCATCCTAAATGAACTAAAGAGTTAGAAAGAAGCCTAAGAAAGATGAACAAATTAAAGAACATATTGAATTATATTGTGACCTAATTTCTTAATGTGTTACGAATTGTGTAGGGTCAACTCTGAAGATGAATCAGCCAACTGAACACTGTGAGCAATATCTTTGTAAATATAATATTAAGGCAATCACGAATCTATTGCAGAAGATAAGTAAAAAAATATTGTAGATAATTACCCTTATCCTTTTAAAGGAAATTCAATATATGAATTGGCACCCACTTTTCAAAGACAGAATAAAAATTTAAGATTTTCTTTTGAAATAAAATTTTAACTAAATAGGGTGTTTTACTAATTTATAATATTTATAGGCTTATATTTTATTTTTATAATCTTTTTAGAGACTAAATAAGTTTTAATTAAATACTTGAGAAACTTAATAGATTCAATCGATAGTTTAGGGGACTAAATAGATCTTGGTTCTCTGGTGGAGATAGAGGAAGTTACTTTCTAAATACTGCCTATGTGGTAAGCCTACTGAACTCATGAATTTGTATTATGAATGAGTATTCTACCTATCTGATTCGTAAATGGCTTGAAAAAGTGATTGATAAGCATGAACCTATAAGATTGGACCGAAGGTCATTTTGTAAGAATACAGAATGGGCCCAAGGTTGTTTGGTATATTTGATAAGAGCACAGAATGGGCTTAAGGCCGTTTAGAATGTTTGAGAAGATAGACCTAAGGTCATCTTATATATATGAATTGGACCGAAGGTCATTTTGAGTGTTTGCTAAATGGACCAAAGGTCGTTTTGAATGTGAATACGAATGTGAACATGATCACGATTATCAACGTGCGCATGAATATGTTAGACCGAAGGTTGTTTTGTATATGAATATGTTGGATTCAAGGTCGTTTCGTCTATTCAATATATTCTGTGTATGATTGATTGGACCCGAGGTCGCTCCATTATGATTCGCTTAAGTTTGTTGTGAATGAGAATTGGGTTTCATATGTATTAAGTACAAGTTCGATTTATTTATATACGAATCTCATTCATTAACCTCTTTACTCTGGTATCACTCACTAGATGTTAGCTCACTCTTTATCTATATGTATGTAGGTGATCATTGGGATGTTTTTGCTTATGCTTGTTGTTTTTTCCCCTCTTTTTCTCTTTGTTGGTTTCTCACCAACTGGCGCTTGGGGCTTTTTAGACCCAAGATCCTCTTCATTGATGTAATCTTCATACCTTGTATGTTTCATCAATAAATATTTTCTTTGCCGATCAAAAAAAAAAGGTGATCAGTGGGATGTCCAGCCCCAGCCCTAGTGATCTTGTGAGAGAACTAGGCTTATGTGGAATCAACCAAGGTCGTCTCATGCAAGAGGTTTTATTTTTTATTTTCTTTTTGTTTTCTTTTGTGGTCATGTGTGACCAAGTTTGTATCTAACCTTGGTTTTTGTTAAGACTATTTTTAAATGATCCTAGACGTATGTATATATATATATATATCCGAAATGACTGTCTAGTGTGAGTTATTATATACATGCGAAAAGTTTTTATATTATGCCATGTATGCACAACACATTGGACAAAATTTAAAGTTTTGCTTCAGTATCTGGCCCCATATTATTAATTTTTGATGGATTTCTGTCTGAGACCGCAGGTAATCTCATGAAAACTGGCCTATTATGATCCTAACCTATAGGGACGGGTTCGGGTCATGACAATTGTGTTTCTTGAAGATCAAACAATTGAAGACTTTGGCAAAGGTGATCAATCGGAGCCAAAAACTAGTGATCTCATTGACATGGATCCATCTCCTTTAGCTTCGATGGATGATGAAAATGAGGGAGATGTGCAGCCACCTATTGAAGATGTGGAGGATGATGCTAATCCTAATGAAGTTGAGACCAAAACTGAGGAAGAACATCTAACTCAAGAACCGCCACCACAACTTGAGTTGAGAAAATCTACAAGGGACCAGCAACCTTCGAAAAAGTATCCTCCCAATGAGTTTGTGTTGATATCTGATCAAGGGGAGCCCGAGAGCTACCAAGAAGCAATTGATCATGCAAAGACAGGTGATTGGAAAAAGGTCATTGAAGAATAAATGAATTCCTTACTTGAAAACCACACTTATGATTTGATGAAGTTGCCTAAGGGGAGGAAAATTTTGAAAAAATAAGCGGGTCTTCAAATTGAAAAATGATGGCAAGAATCTAAGGTACAAGACACGCCTTGTTGTGAAAGGTTTTGGGAAAAAGAAAGGTGTTGACTTTGATGAGATTTTCTTGCCAGTTGTGAAGATGTCTTCTATTTAGGTTTTACTTGGCATGGCCACAAGTATGAATCTTGAAATTGAGCAACTTGATGTAAAGACTACATTTCTTCTCGACCTTCAAGAAAAAAATTTACATGGAGCAACTAGAGGGTTTTGAAGAGAAACATTTCTTCATGGTGATTTTGAAGAAGAAATTTACATAGAGCAACCAGAAGGTTTTGTAGAGAAAGGTAAAGAGAAATTTGTTTGCAAATTGAAGAAAATTTTGTATGGCCTCAAGCAAGCGCCGCGGCAATGGTACAAAAAATTTGACTCTTTCATGATGAAAAATGATTTTTCTAAAATCACTTCAGACCATTGTGTTTTTGTGAAAAAATTTCCGAATGGCAGATTTATTATTCTTTTGATTTATGTTAATGACATGTTAATTGTGGGTCAAGATTCTACCATGATTAACAAGTTGAAGTTAAAGTTGAGCAAGTCATTTGTTATGAAATATTTGGGATCGGCAAAGCAAATACTTGGTATGAAAATTGTTCGTGATTGCGAAAAGGGGCTGATTTGGTTGTCTAAAGAAAGCTACATTTAGAAATTTCTTGAGAGGTTCAACATGAATAAAGCAAAATCGGTTGGTTGTTCACTTGCAGGTCATTTTAAGCTTAGTTCAAATCAATGTCCTACAAGTGAGAAAGACAAGTAAGAGATGCTGAAAATTCTTTATGCTTTAGCAATTGATTCTTTGATGTACACCATTGTAGACGCACCCTTGGGCCTCACTACAGTTCGGACTCAATTTGTGTCACGGTCCTGTATCTAATCTCGCAGAGTGCAATGCAAGACCGATGAAATAATCAAAGAGTTCAAATCCGGCAAATCGTTTTTGAAAACAGATTTTTTGAAAGAAGTGCCAAACATGGACTGCTTTTCCAGATACAGAGTCGCCACCTAAATATTTTATTTTGGGGGAAATTTAGGAAACCCTAACTCGTTTGCCTAAGGCCATGCGTCCTTCATCACCAAAGTTGCCTCGACTCGGGAACTTGGGTACGATTGGGGAAGGTCACTTCGTGAGCACCCCCGCTCGCCCGATCAAAGATCGGCCTCTACTAACCATGATATCTAGTTTTGAAAACATTATGCGTTCTTATTCCGGTTATTAGCCTAGATTTACTATGTGATGCGCACAGCATACAAGTATAGACTGGATCGCCTGCATTGGAACCAAACATCTCACGTTTGTTTATTTGAAAATGGTTTGATGGTGCTACTCGTAAGTAGGCTAAGACGTGGATTTGCCACCCTCGGGCGGGCTTAGAAAAAAATGATTTTGCCACTTTCAAGTGGGCTTAAAACTCGCATTTAATGAATTGTTCCAATCCAAATAACCCAACCTTCACCTACAGGCATTCAGGCAGTTATATCATATAAGCACGTAGCCTCATGATAAGCATGCTATCATGGCAGTCACTCATACATATGCAAGGATGCTAAAGCGAAAACACTCACCAAGTACTCTAAGCCAAAACAGAAGCTATGTTAGAAATCCATGCATGATCCTAACTATACAGAAATGCCTAATGCAACACATGCAAAAATGCAACTACAATAGGCTCGGCTATTCTAAACATGGCATATGATGATGCTACAGCTAACACGTATTCAATTTGGAATTGAAATACAAATGCAGTTGGTATGATGCGCCGAGCCCGGTGCATGCAATACAGATGAATGAATGCAAACATGCGAGCATAAGTATGCTAATTAAAACATGCCCTAATCTAACCATCATAAGCTGGTAAATAAAAAGGAGAAAGACATGGGGTTGGAAGACATACATCACACACACGCACACTTATTACAACTGTGCCTTCGCTCGGAGGGTTCGAATAAATAATACAGTCCGAATAAATAGTATAGTCCGAATAAGTACAAAACCCTAATTAATTAACAACTTATCTAGGAAAGCGGATAAATTAGCATGCAAGCTATGGACCGCCTCAGCTCTGTTCCAAATGATGAATGATGCATGTTCGAGTTGCCTTGCGCGGAAATCCATTGCGGTGCCCCGATTTGCCTCTGTTTGCAATTAATCCCAAAATGCTGTGCAAAGCTCTGAAAGGCTGTTGATTTCTGATTTGCTGTAACAGAGAGCCAGAAAGGGGCACAGCAAAGTATTTTCACATATGTATGCATGACTACTCTTCAGGGAGTGTAGTCCTCGATCCTCGTGCCATCAATCACGCATCTCGATGCATGATGGCCGAGGAGTCGAATTGCACGACTCGATGTGAAATGAATGCACATGAAAACACAACAAGACCTAAACTCCATCATGGGTAATCCGGAGTGTCGGCGACCGGGAATTGAGACACGTTCCGTCACTCGGAGTACGAAACGCCCATCGTTTCCAGTGTTTGGGCTAACTCCTATCCCAAACACAATGCAAATGAGATGACATACACAATGCGACTAACATACAACCTAGCATACGCAATGCTATGAAATAGAATACACAATGCTCGATGTAACATGGTATACTCAATGCTCTAACATACAACCTAGCATACGCAATGCTATGGACCGAAATGGCATACACAATGCACGATGGACTTACACCAACATGAGTGGACCTCAGCCATACTCACATCAGTGGCCATTAGATGAAAATGAGACAACCGAAATGTGTGCACACATGCACGCATACCGAGGACCGAACCTAAGGCATAAAATGCCACTCTACCAAAGCATGGCAAGGGATGAAAGATGACATACAAACACATATGATACAGCTCTGAAACATGATAAACAATGGTCTCGAAACATGGAAATATGGCACCCGATGCATGAAATGAGCCCCGAAACTCAAAGCTAGGCACATGTATTGAATTATAACTATGCAAAACAAGCATTATTTGGCCATGAAGTACAAAGACAGAGCCAAGGCAGTCCCAAAACATGCACATTTCTAGTTTAAAGCATCGCCAAAAAGTGCTAACATGATGGACTAAAATAGCATGCAAATTTGGCTAGGAAGCATAGTTTACATGGCATGTATGTGAAGCACATAAGAACTCATCAAGCCAGACAAAAATAGTGAATAAAACATGACAAAAGATGCCCAAATAACCACTGAAGTGCAACCAATGCATGCAAAAATGATGAGCTCCTTTAGAGGGCCATACAAGGGGGTTATTACATACAAGGTAGACATGTAACATGGCAAAACCACCTCTGGAAATGAGTTATGGCAGCCCTAAAACTCACCAAAAAAGCCCTTAAATCAACCTAGGAAGCATGCAAACGAAAGACCCTGTGAAAGGCCTTGAATGGGATTGTTCTACACATGCATCATAGACATAAAATATGACAAAATGGGCTCCGGACAGAGCTAATGCAGACCATAAAACTCACAAAATGAGGCCTGAAACATGACTTCAATGCATGCAAAATAAAGTCCCTTTGGAAGGCCAACAATGCTAGTAAAGAGAATGAGGGGTGAGAGGGTCACCCCTCTATGATTTTGGAGCTTAGAGACATATCAAGGCCACTGAAAATCCATTGGACATCAGTGGCTAAGAGGCCAAAACAAGGCCAATGCAAATGCTCAAATGCATGGCTCAAAGCATGAGGAAGTGAAGCATGCGAGGAAGAAGATGACTCCAAAAAGAAAAATGACCTAATCAAACTTAAAGAGGAAGTCAAAAAAAGACTTTCTTCAGTTTAGGTCGAGGTCCAAAAATGCTCACAAATAAGGCTAACATATCATGCAAAAATAAGCCCTAAAATAGAGATAAAGCATACAAGGATATAAGAGACCTCAAACATAAAAGTATCCTTAATCAAAAAATGAATAGGAGCTTAAAATAAGACTATTTTAAGTTTATGAAAAATCTCGAAAATGCTCACAAGTAGAGCTAAGATATGATGCAAAATAAGCCTACAAAGAGGGATAGAGCATACAAGGAGGTAGAAGACCTCAAAAAGAAAAGTGTCCTTAATCAATATTCAAGAAGAGCTCAAAATATGACACTTTTTAGTTTATGAGAAAGTCCAGAAATACTTGCAAGTAAGGCTAATCAATGGAGCAAAAAAATGCAAGTTTAAGGGAAATAGGTGCTTACCCTTGAAGAGCAGCAAAGTTGGAGCTTTTGGACCAAGTTGGTGAACCTTCAACCCTTGAAAATCAGTCCAAAAGTGCTGGAATGGATGGAGGAGGTGTGGTGCTAAGGGTTATAGTGCCAATGGTGCAAGAATATTAGGGTTTGGAGTTTTGGAGAAGAAGGCTATGGAGGGTGGAGTATATGTGCCTTGGCCAAATGTTTAACCCTTGCAAATGAAGAGGAGGGCCTCTCTTATAGAGAAGAGAGGCCAAAGCTTCTCTTGGAAGCTTCAAGGATCCTTCATACACGTGTATGAAGGATGCACCAAATGCCCCTCAACTGGCACAGCTGTAAAGCATTCAGAGAGGGTAAAAAGCAAGAAGCAGGCCGGCCAGTTCAAGTGGTCGGCCGGCCACTCCCCCTGGTCAGCCGACCAGGGGTCAAAAGGTTCAAGCAAAATTGCTGGTTGGCCTACCCAGAAAGGTGGCCTCCCAGATGAGTAGAACACAGCCCTGTGGTGAAAAACCAGAAAATGTGACCCAAGAGAGAGAAAAACCAGCTTTTTAGCAAGGGTCAAAAGGGTCAAGCAGAATTACTGGTTGGCCTACCCATATTGGTGGCCTCCCAGATGAGCACAACACAATGATGGTATGAAAAGCCAGAAAATATGGCTCAAAAGTGAGAAAAACCAGCTTTCTGTTAGAAAAATTGGCTTTTGGAGAGAGAAAATGAGAAAACTTGTTTTTCAGGGGAAAAGGTGGCCGGTCACCATCCCACTACCTTCCTAACCATGAAAATAGGGTTCCTACCAAAAATGGACCAAGACGGATGCAAAACGAAGGTTCGGGGGCCAAAACGCGCAGTCTGGGGCCCCAAAAATAGGCTGTTAGACACTGGAAGTGGCGTATGACTACAGAGGTGGTCTCCCAGGCCACAGTGTCCCTCAAAAGGGAGGAATTAAGGTGTGTGCCAAAAACCGGAGCAAACGGAGGTAGTTAAGCGGTCCCAAACTGAGACACACGGCCGACGGCTCCGAAAACCGGAAACTGGTCTCCAAATGGGAAAAATGGCCTACGACCACGAAACGTCGCCTACGGCCACTGAGAGATGGTCTACGAGACCTCTCCCTCCCTTTGGGAAGAGAAAACAGAGAAAACAGGACCTGGTTCGTAAAACGAGGCAAAGCACAAAAGAGCCCCGAAGCCCGGAGGCAAGGCTCTCAGCCGAGACTTTGCAACCTCAGAACGAGCACAATATACAACATCACCGAGCGCTCAGTTGGTGACGTCTGAGTCTTAAGGTCGGTCAAAAATGGGGTGTTTACAACCATGGTTTGTACAAGGCCAGATATTGCTCACGCTGTTGGTGTGGTGAGTTGGTTTCTCTCTAATCTAGGTAAAGAACATTGAGCAGCGGTGAAATGGATTCTAAGGTATCTTCGAGGGACTTCAAAGGTGTGCTAATGTTTTGGGAATAGTAAACCAAAGCTTAATGGGTTCATGGATTCCAACATGGTTGGTGATGTTGACTCTAGGAAATCTTTTTCGGGGTATTTGATAACTTTTGCAGGAAGAGCTATGTCATGGCAATCTAAATTGCAAAAATGTGTTGCTCTCTCAACTACTAAAGCTGCATTTATCGCCATTATGAAAGCTTGTGAGGAAGAGTTATGGTTAAAGAAATTCTTACAGGAGTTGGGTTTGAAGCAAGAAAGGTATGTTCTTTATTGTGATAGTCAAAAATTCTATTCATTTGAGTAAAAAATCTACTTTTCATTTGAGTCGAAACACATTGATGTGAGATACCATTGGATGATTTGTGATGTGTTAGATTCAAAATTATTACAACTCGAAAAGGTTCACATAGATGATAATATTTCGGATATGTTGACTAAGATTTTGTCAAGAAACAAACATTTGAAGTGTTGAACTTTGGCGGGTATAGTTAATGTCTCCACCTAAGTCGGTAGAGGGAGAATTGTTGGGTATACCTCCTTAGTGGAGTATGGGACCTAATAATTTATTTAAAGAATATTTATTTTGGTTTGGTGTTAGTTATAATATATTTCTTATATATTATATTTGAAAGAGTCAACAACATTTTTTTGCTATTGTTTATTATATCTAAAAGAGTCAACAGATTTAATTTGGTTTTGTGTTGGTTATAATGTTGGGTATTTAAAAATTTGTTTGGTGACAGTTGGGGTTTTGACAGAGAAAAAACCTAAGAGTCAACAACATTTTTTTGGTATTGTTTATTTTGTATGGTGCAGCTGCTAATATTGATGATTCATATTCAGTGGATTCAAGGCACTGAATGCTCTGCTTTTGATATACTTGTTGCTTAATCAATTTGTGGGATGGTTGGTTAAAGTGTTGTGTGCTTCGAAGGTGCAAACATTGGCTCAGATTTGGTGCCTTTTTCAACTTAGTTTCGAAGACAATTTGTTCATCTATTTGGTGAGGTTTTTCCTATATTTATTTTTGATTATTTGGAATTCGCCTAAAGGTGGTTTGTGAAACTATTCGTGTCTCATTTGTAATCATTTGAAAAGTCTTGGTTCATAATAAAATAGGATTTTGGTCCCATGGATATACCTCACATTGAGGGAACCACGTAAAAATTCTTGTGTCGTCGTTCACTTAATTTTTACGCAATATTTTTATTTCTTTCAATTGATTTACTTTTGGAAAATTATCTTTTTTTCCCTAATAACAAGATCATTCTCCTGGTAGAGCCGATGAGAGAGAACGACTAGTAGCATCTAGTGGCTCAATCAAGTGGTGGGGTGGTAGATATTGGGAAAATGATTATTATATTTTGACTCAAGCTATCGGTCTTGTGTTCTTCAACAAGTATTTTTCTTTTATTTCAATTCTCTTTAAATTTTCAGCTACTACTTACTCCATTTAGGGTTGTGCCACATTTACTATTGCAAATAAATTATTGCCTCTTGTTGTTGGTCAATTTAATGTTGAAGTTTGAATTGACTACATACATACAATGCTTATAGATGAAGTATTGGTTATTTTTTCTTGTTTGATTTTTCTCTTGTCATTGTCAGTAATGGTGTTACATCCAAACCAAAAGTGACGGACTGGCAACCTTTAACTACCAATGACACGCACTTGGTTGGTGGAACACATTCCATATTAGGCAAGCTTACTCCACAGAAGGTCTGTGATCTCTTACACTCTACACCTTGCTATATCTCTTTGGCCAAGTGATTGCATTGCCTTCATGGCTTGTGAGGAAGACAGTGAGAATAACTTGTTAGTTATTACGGTGACGCTAAGATCAATTGGTTTTTCCCAAGAACCATCCAATGAGAAGATGTGATATAGTAGCACCTGAACTCTTTAGTCTTAACATGCTTTTGTCTTCTTTTTATTTCAATTTAGAACTTTTATTGCTTATAATGAAATTAGTTATCCTTTATTTCTCGGCATACTAATTTACAATCTTTTGTAACCAATGGCACTTTTTTGATTTTTCTACTCTTGATGAAAATATATACTTTGCGTGTAAGTTATTTTAATAAAGCAAGAGATTTTTCTTCTTTAATTTTGATTTTTCATAATTGACAATAAAAGGATCTCAAGGGAAAGGCTACAATGTTGGTTGGTTATGTCATCCTTTATTCCTAAATCATGAACACTCTTACATTTTAGAAAAATACAAGGACATGTTTATTTATTTTTGGATTGCCGTATTACACCAATACGAATATGTGTTCCATCCAAATTATCAAACCTTCTTCTCGACTGATCACTAAATCTTAATTGACTGACTGGTAATTTCCATTTAACTAACTGACAAGCTACTTTACTAATTGAGATTGATCACCAACTGTTGATTTGTCGATCTTTGAACTGCAAGGAACACCTATTGTATCAATTGAGTCCTCCATTGCCTTGAAAGCTCAAATATTTTTAGCTTTGGGGCTAATGACTTTGAAAGATGGTGGATTTGGGAGCTTGGGATCATCATAAATTTTCATTTTACTCTAATTCCGAAACCCTCCATCTGAAACCCATCAAAAGCACCTTTATGCCTAACAATATACTCTTCTAAGAAAGAATGGATTGTATCTCAATTGAGCATGAAAGAAATCCCCATCCAAAAAGTACTTAGCTCCTAAATCCCCATCCAAAAAGTTGGTTACATTTCTGATTCAAGAAACAAAATTAGAAAATTTATGTAATGAAATAGTAGTGCATACTTTCTTGCCAAGTAAGGATTTTGAAGTTGCAGCTGTTAACTTAGATGGCCAATCGAGTAGTTTATTATCAATATGGAGTAGATAAGTTTATTTGTGTGTGTTCAATAGGAATTACTTGTTGCTGCAAGGTAAGTTCCTAGTGAATTTTGAATGTATAATTGTAAGTATTTATGCTTCAAAAGATGATGTTAACAGAAAATTGGTATAAGAGGAGCTACTTGAACTAAAAAAGAAATTTCAGCTATTCTGTTGCTTGGGGAAAGATTTTAATGAAGTAAAGACAACATGTGAGAGACAAGGGTAAAGAAATATCTTTTGGTATTTATTCAACAATTCATTCATAGAACTTACATAGTATTTACAGAGATATTACACTTCAACTAACTATGGTTATATTCTTAACTAGAGTTCTAACAACTTTACTACTGATATAGTTATTCTAACTATCTAACTAACTTGGCTAACTGTAAGCCTTAGCAGGGGAAGCCATGCACTGCACTCTTGGTTTTGACTTTGGCCTTGGCTGCAGTTACACTGTTGTGGATTGAGCATTCATCTATCGAGCTTGAGCTTGATCATTAGAAGATTGAGCTTGATCAGTAGAAGGTTGAAGAGATTCATGAGCTTGAGCACCAGTGGTCTTATCATTCCCTGTCAAGTTGATACAAGAAGCATGACCCAAAAGCTTGTGTTGAAGAAATTGAAAATGAGATACAGAAAGGGGTGAATTGATAACAATGGCAAGGTTTGGGTTAGTGATTGTGAGATACTGAAGAGCACCAACAGTACTTCTATACAAAGAAGGCTGATCAAAAAGAGATTGGCTGGGGCAAGAATGGTGGATTTAGTAGGCTTTGAAGTAGCATATGGCTTACAATTGGTCATGCCAACTATGGCCAAAATATCAGTCACATACTTAGCTTGTTTCAAGAAAAAACTAGTGGTAGAGGTTTGGACTGAGATTCCTAAAAAATAATGGAAAAGGCCTAACTCTTTCATGGAAAATAACTTTATGCATTTTAGCTACCAAGAATCTGATATAAGATTCATCACTACTAGTAAGCAAAATGTCACCCACATAGATAAGCCGAATGGTGATAGAAGTAACAGTCACTTTGACAAACTGTTGCTTGGGGGAAAGATTTTAATGAAGTAAAGACAACATGTGAGAGACAAGGGTAAAGAAATATCTTTTGGTATTTATTCAACAATTCATTCATAGAACTTACATAGTATTTACAGAGATATTACACTTCAACTAACTATGGTTATATTCTTAACTAGAGTTCTAACAACTTTACTACTGATATAGTTATTCTAACTATCTAACTAACTTGGCTAACTGTAAGCCTTAGCAGGGGAAGCCATGCACTGCACTCTTGGTTTTGACTTTGGCCTTGGCTACAGTTACACTGTTGTGGACTGAGCATTCATCTATCGAGCTTGAGCTTGATCATTAGAAGATTGAGCTTGATCAGTAGAAGGTTAAAGAGATTCATGAGCTTGAGTACCAGTGGTCTTATCATTCCCTGTCAAGTTGATAGAAGAAGCATGACCCAAAAGCTTGTGTTGAAGAAATTGAAAATGAGATACAGAAAGGGGTGAATTGATAACAATGGCAAGGTTTGGGTGAGTGATTGTGAGATACTGAAGAGCACCAACAGTACTTCTATACAAAGAAGGCTGATCAAAAAGAGATTGGCTGGGGCAAGAATGGTGGATTTAGTAGGCTTTGAAGTAGCATATGGCTTACAATTGGTCATGCCAACTATGGCCAAAATATCAGTCACATACTTAGCTTGTTTCAAGAAAAAACTAGTGGTAGAGGTTTGGACTGAGATTCCTAAAAAATAATGGAAAAGGCCTAACTCTTTCATGGAAAATAACTTTATGCATTTTAGCTACCAAGAATCTGATATAAGATTCATCACTACTAGTAAGCAAAATGTCACCCACATAGATAAGCCGAATGGTGATAGAAGTAACAGTCACTTTGACAAACAAAGAAGAGTCACAATGGCTTGCAAGAAAACCTTGAGACAAGAGAAAAGTAGAAAACATAGAAAACCAGGCCCAGGGTGCTTACTTAAGGCCATATAATGCTTTGTTCAGTTTACACACTTTAGTAAGATGAGAATCTGCAATGAAACTTGGGGGTTGAGTCATATATACTTCTTCATGAAGAACACCATGGAGAAAGGCATTAGAAACATCCATTTGCTTGATTTGCCAACCAAAATGAAGAGTAAGGCACAGTAAAATGTGAATGGTAGGTTGATTGGCTACAGGACTGAAAGTGTCTTGATAGTCGATGCCCTCCTCTTGAAGATAGCCTTTGGCTACTAACTTGGCCTTGTATCGAGCAATTGAACCATCAGAGTTCTTTTTGAGTCTATACATCCATTTGTAGCCAATAACATTTTTGTTAGAGGGAAGATCAACTAAAGACTCGGTTTGTTGGGATTGAAAAGCTTGAAATTTTTCCACCATTGCCTTAGTCCAATCGGGGGACTGAGCAGCTTCCTTATACGAATTAGGTTTAGTAGGAACATGAGCAAGATGAACAAGAGAATGTAGAGATGTAGACGTAGACCTAGTGATCATAGAATGAGAATTAATAGTGGAACATGGAGGTGTTGTAGGTAAATAAATAGGTAAGTGAATATAAAGAGAAGAGATATAAATGGATTGGGAAAGAGAAGAAGAAGAAGATATAAGATCTGGAGGGATAGGGGTTGTAGGTGTAGCAGAGATATGAGCTGCAGAAGAATGTATAGGGGCTACAGAAGATGGGACAACAGAAGAAGGCATAGGTTTTGCAGAAGATAGAACAACAGATGGTATAGAAGGAGACACAATGGGAGCTACAGATATAGACTGAGCAGTAGGCACAGAGGATGTGACAGAGGAAGAAACAAGTAGAGATGACTAGAAAAAAAGAATGAAACTAAGCAATAGATGGGGCTGGAGTAGAACCAGTAGAAGAAGAAGAAGAGAAAGGAAAACGACTTTTATCAAAGAGAACATGTCTAGAAATATAGACTTAACTAGAAATAGGATCAAAACATCTGTAACCTTTCACTGAGGGATGATAGCCAATGAAAACACATGGAAGAGACCGAGGTTGGAGCTTATGCTAAGTATAGGAGCTTATGCTAAGTATAGGGTCTTAACCTTGGATAGCACCGGTAGCCAAAAGTTCTTAAGAAAGAATAGTCTGGAGGAGTGTGAAACAAGACTTCAAAAGGGGAAATAAATTTAAGCTTAGTAGTAGGTAGCCGATTAATGAGCAATACTGTTGTGGCTAAAGCTTCAAACCAGAGATGCAAAGGTAAGGAAGTATGATGCATTATGGCAATAGTAGTCTTAATTAGGTGCCTGTGCTTGCGTTTAGCCACCCCATTATGTACTGGAGTGTGAAGACATATAAGGTGATGTAAAATGCCTTTACTTTTAAGGAAATTTTGGAATTCATTTGATAAGTATTCCCCTCCATTATCACTCCTAGGGATCTTAAGATAAGTAGAAAATTGAGTTTCAACTAAGGCCTTGAATTCAAGAAATTTAGAAAAACACCTCACTCTTGTAATTCAAAGGAAATAACCAAGTAAACTTGCTAAAATCATCAATGAAAATAACATAGTACTTGTAATCTGATACAGATGCAGAAAAAAGGGCCCCAAACATCTGAATAAATAAGAGCAAGAGGTTTATTAACAATGGAATTAGACAAACTAAATGGTAATCTATATGTCCCAACAATCAGTACACAATCCTGATGAAGTGTGTAGGCAAATGAAAAGTGTTTACAATGTGCTGAAGCTTTTTAGATGAAGGATGATCAAGTAGTAGATGACAATTTGGACTTGGATGTTCAACAGGTTCATGTGCAGCAAAGGTGGAAACTGTACTGGTAAAGCAAGATTGAGGACAAACAGCTGATGTGGAGGCTGGAGAAATGAATGGAGCATGGTAAAGACCTTGAGAATGAAAACCTTTATACAGGATTTTCTTGGTAGCTTTGTCCTGAACAAGAAAACCATCACCATCAAATGTAATAGAGCAATTGTTATCTGAAACCAACTTATGCACAAAAAGTAAGTTAGAAGAGATGTAAGGAACATGGAGAATGTTATGAAGATGAAGAGGATGAGGAGGGGTAGGTAGTAGTCCATTACCAATGTGATGAATAGGAAGAGTAAAACCATCACCAATGGTGACTGGATAATCAGATAGATGGTTTAAGTCATTTGTGATATGACTAGTAGCTATGGAATCAACATACTAGGTAAGAGGAATATGTGAACTCTAAGAATTAGGAGCAAAAGCCACATAAGCTTTAGGTGTGGGTGGCTTGGTAAAAACTTGAAAACTTTGATCCATTCGATACCAACATTCCAAGGCTGTATGATTGTATTTGTCACAGACCTGACATACAATTCCAGAACCAGTACCAATTTGAGAAGGAACACCAGATGATTGAGAAATTTGATGAGAATTGTGAAAATTTTGCCTTCCTCCTCTACGAGAACCTCTGAAATATCTGCCTCTTCTGGAGAATAAAGGACCTTGAAAACCTCTTCGTCTAGCAGATCCACCTTGATGAGAATAAGATTTTCTGGTTACAGCATAGGCAAAAGAATTTCAGAGGCATGAGATTGTTTATGAGCATGCTCAATATGAATCTCTTCAGAACAGAGTAAAGAACACAGAGTTTCAAGAGAAATTGAATCAGATCTATGTCTACTAGTGGTTTTAAAAGCATTATATTCGTCTGGAAGGCCATTTAAGATGCATAAAATGAAATCCTTATCATTAATAGGTGCACAAGCCAAAGCAAGTTGATCAGCTATGGTTTTAAACTTAGTCAGATAGGCGTCCATGGTTAATCATTTCTTAGTGAGGTTACTCATCTTATTCTTGAGTTAATAGATATGAGAATGAGAGAGAGAAGTAAATCGAGATTGAAGAGCAGTCCATACCTGATAGCTTGTTTTGCAATGAAAGACAAAAGTGAAGATGGCTAGAGATAGAGTAACTATGCAACTAAGTAGATGTGCATCAATGCACATCCATTTTTCATACTCAGGATTTGAGATTTCTCTGTTCTCAGAATCAATGATCACAGACGACAGACTAAGTAATCCATCCACAAAACCAATGAGATTTGTCACACGCAATATAATTGATTTTTCCAGACTATATAATTTGTAGAACCTAACTTCACATTAACAAAGGAGCTGAGATTCGAGATGAGTAAAGAAAGATTAAAAGGAATTAATGGAGATGATGAATTTGCCATAGAAAGAGCTTCGAAGATCTTCGAATGATCATCAAAGATCTGTGAAGAAATTTTGAAGAATTGATTTAGAGGGCTCGTTAGAGCTTAGAGAGCTCTGATACCATAAAGAAATATCTTTTGGTATTTGTTTAACAATTCATTCATAGAACTTACACAGCATTTATAGAGATATTACACTTCAACTAACTATGGTTATATTCTTAACTAGAGTTCTAACAACTTTACTATTGATATAGTTATTCTAACTGTCTAACTAACTTGGCTGTTATAACTGTAAGTCTTATCAGGGGAAGCCATGCACTGCACTCTTGGTTTTGACTGTGGCCTTGGCTGCAGTTGTACTGTTGTGGACTGAGCATTCATCTGTCAAGCTTAAGCTTGATCATTAGAAGATTGAGCTTAATCAGTAGGAGCTTGAGGTGTGGCGCCCCCAAAATCCAGAACATCAGATAATATATTAACAAATAAATACATGGTTTATGTAAGGTTACAGGAGTAGGAAATGTCATTAATGTTTCCTTTGGTTAATAACCAAGCAAGATCCAAGAAGGTCAGAAGAGACAATATAGCCTCTCTTTTAAGTCTAACCGCTTTAGATAGCAAAGCTACCTTTTTGACGAATCTTGACAAATTATTAACACAAGGCTTACATTAGTTGACGGAGTATACAGATAGGTTACAAATGATATATATAATAATTACAAAACAAGTCCTAATTACAACAAGGATTAATCGCTTACAAACACAAAACGTTCCTAACTCTCATAGGATAGCTCTGCATCTTCAAATACTTCAGCTTTGCCTTCGACTGGTCTAATAGCCTTCAATACCTGTGTGGACGCGCTCCTGGGAACTCTCCGATATCCGTGCGCGCCTGGTCGAGCGGCGTGCGAATCTCGTTTTGTTCTGTGAGCTACTACAGTTTGGACTCAAATGTCACGGTTCTGAATCTAATCTCACAATGTGCGATATGAGACCGATAAATCACCAAAGAATCCAAATCCGACAAATCGTTTTGGAAAACTGATTTTTATAAAGAAGTGCCAAACATGGACTGCTTTGCCAGATACAGGGTCGCCACCTAAATATTTTATTTTGGGAAGATTTAGGAAACCCTGACTCGTGCCGAAGGCCACGTGTCGGTCATCACCAAAGTTGCCTCGTCTCGGGAACTTAGGTACTGCAGACGTCCCCGAATGTCCTGGGAGGAAATCCCCCCGTTTTGTTCATTTGGGGCTCACTACAATTCAGGACTCAAAGTCACAGTCCTGTATCTAATCTCGCAGAGTGCAATGCAAGACCGATGAATCATCAAAGAGTCCAAATCCGGCAAATCGTTTTTTTGAAAACAAATTTTTTGAAAGAAGTGCCAAACATGGACTGCTTTGCCAGATACAGAGTCGCCACCTAAATATTTTATTTTGGGAAATTTAGGAAATCCTGACTCGTTGCCTAAGGCCACGTGTCTGTCATCACCAAAGTTGCCTCGGCTCAGGAACTTGGGTACGATTGGGGAAGGTCACTTCATGAGCACCCCCGCTCGTCCGATCAAAGATCGGCCTCTACTAACCATGATATCAAGTTTTGAAAACATTATGTGCCCTTATTCCGGTTATTAGCCAAGATTTACTATGTGATGCGCACAGCATACAAGTATAGATTGGATCGCCTGAATTGGATCAAAACATTTCATGTTTGTTTTGAAAAACGGTTTGCTACTCGCAAGTAGGCTAAAATGTAGATTTGCCACCCTCAGGTGGGCTTAGAAAATATGGTTTTGCCACTATCTAGTGGGCTTAAAACTCGCAGTCAATGTATTATTCCAATTCAGATAATCCAACCTTCACCCACAAGCATTCAGGCAGTTATATCACATAAGCAGGTAGCCTCATGGTAAGCATGCTATCATGGCAGTCACTCACACACATGCAAGGATGCTAAAGCATAAATACTTACGTAGTACTCCAAGCCAAAACATAAGCTATGTTCGAAATCCATGCATGATCCTAACTATACGGAAATGCCTAATGCAACACATGCAAAAATGCAACTACAATAGGCTCGGCTATTCTAAACATGGCATATGATGATGCTACAACTAACAAATATTCAACTCGGAATTGAAATACAATGCAGTTAGTATGATGCGCCAAGCCCGGTGCATGCAAGACAGATGAATGAATGCAAACATGCAAGCATAAGTATGCTAATTGAAACTTGTCCTAATCTAACCATCATAAGCTGGTAAATGAAAGGGAGAAAGGAGTGGGGGTTGGAAGACATGCATCGCACACACGTACACTTATTACAATTGCGCCCTCGCTCGGAGGGTCCGAAAGAATAATACAAATCACCTAATTAACTAACTCACAAGCTAATTAATTATTACAAAACCAAATGAATAACTAGCTACAACTAATTATTACACCACTTAATTAATTAACTATCAAATAAATGACAACAAACAAATAGGGAAAGCAGTAAACGATGCTGTTCCAGCTCTGTTTGAAGAAGAGGAGGGTATGCATGCTCGCTTTGGTTCCTCGCCTTGAAACGCCTTCCGGTTGCTCTTTAGAGGCTCTGTTTGCAGGGTGTCTTCCAGTGCTTGTTGCTGAGACTTACCAAAACAGTCCTAGAGAGTTCACCAGTGGCCTGCTAGCCAGAAAAGGAGAGCTGCCGGCCAAAGATGGTCCATTGCCGGCCAAGGGTGACACACTGCCGGCCATCAGTGGCAGTTTGCCGGCCACTGGTGTGCTGTGATACCAAACTGCAACGAAGCACAAAATAGAGAAAATGGAGGGTCTCCCAAGGACATGTATGCAATATGCCACCCTAAATCACCTCAAAACAACAAGGGAGAGGCTTAGTCGGATCCACGACCATCAATTACGCATCCCGATGCATGATGGCCAAAGATCCAACTTGTGCATATTAATATGAAAATGAATGCACAAATAAAGCAAGTAAAGCCTAGAACTCTATCATGAATCATCAAGAGCTTCGGCGACCGAGAATTGAGACACATTCCATCACTCGGAGTATGAAACGCCCCTCGTTCCTCGTGCTCGGATTAACACTTAATCCAGACAATGCAACATGTAAGCATGGCAATCATGCAATATGAACAACCTAACAAGGCTAATGACATGCAACAAGCACATAGGCATGATGTGAGGCGACAACCTTGGACAACATGACAAAATGCAACATGAACATGCAACAACATGTAATGGGGCTAGCATGCGACAACATGCGAAGATGGAGCAAGCATACAACAATATGCAAGACAGGCATGCGACAACATGCAAAGGGATGGACTTAAACTAATGTGGGCAGCTCTCAACTAAGCCCAAATCAATGGCCATACGATGGAAATGAGACAACCAAAACACATGCAAACATGCACGTATGCAAAGGACCGATCCTAAGGCGCAACATGCAACTCTAACTAGGCATGGCAAAGGATGAAACATGGAATAAAATAGCATAAATTATAGCTCTGAAACAGCATGCAAAGTGGTCCCGAATCATGCAAATATGTCACACAATGCATGCTAGATGGCTCTGATACCAAAACTAGTGAAGTGCGTTACACTAGAGGTACCTAAAGCAATGCCCCAAAGGTAAAACCAACCCCAAATAGACCCTAGGCAGGTCTGAAACAGTGGGGAAATGGCCTAAAATGATGGCTCGGAATGCAATGAAATGGAGCTCATTCAATGGTCCAAAAACAAGGCATTCATGGACAACTCTCAAGCACACTTAAGGAGTAGAAAACATGGCAATATGGCATTGATACAAGCTCGGAAATATGATGTATAATGGACCCAAAGCATGAACACACCTCAGTATATGCATGGAATGAACCTCGAAACTCAAAGTTAAGCATGGGTATTGAACTACAAGCATGCAAAACAAACATCATTCAACCATGAAACCCAAAAACAGAGCTAGGGAAATCCAAAATAAGCACATTATCAGTTTAAGACATGGCCAAAATGTGATAAAATCAAGGTCCAACAAAGCATGCAAAGAAAGCTAGTGAACCATAAGTTGTTCTACAACTATATGAAGCATATGAGGGCTCACCAAACCAGCCAAAAACATATGTATGCCATGTCAAAATATGCCCAAATAACCACTGAAACTCAGTCAATGCATGCAAAAATGATGGGCTCCTTTGAAAGGCCAATAAGAGGATTACTCTACACATACATGATAGACATCAATGATGGCAAAACCACCTCTGTAAATAGGTTATGACAGCCCTAAAACTCACCAAAAAGGCCCTGAAATCAACCTAGGAAGCATGCATATGAAAGACCCTTTGAAAGGCCTTGAGTGGGATTGTTCTACACATGCATGAGGGACACAAAATATGGCCAAAAGGGCTTCGGACAGAGCTAAGGAAGACCTTAAAACCCACCAAATAGGGCTTGAAATGTGTCTTCAAAGCATGCAAATAGGGGCCTCTTTGTAAGGCCAAGAAAGCTAGTAAACAAGACAAGGGGTGAGAGGGTCACCCCTCTCTGATTTTGAGACTCAAAACCACATGTTAGTCACTGAAAATCCACTAGATTTCAGTGGCTAAAAGGCCAAACCAAGGCCATCATGAATGCTCTAATGCATAGCTCAAAACATGAGGGAATGAAGCATGCAAAGGGGAAGATGACCCCAAACAGAAAAATGACCTTGAACAAACTTGAAGAGAAGCTCAAAAAAAGAATTTTTTCAGTTTATGTCGAAACCCAAAAATGCTTTCAAATAGGGCTAAGATATGAGGCAAAATAATGCAAAAAAAAGGAAAATAGAGGCTTACCCTTGTAGAGCCGACCCTCAACAACTTCTGAACCAAGGTAATGAGCCTTCAACCTCTGTAAATCAGTTCCAAGGTGCTTGGATGGATGGTGGAGGTGTTGTGCTAGGAGGTGTAGTGCAAAAGTGCAAGGAAAAGGGACTAAAACAACAACAATATAGAGAGAGAGCAAGAAATATATAGAGAGAGAGAGAGCTATATCTTTTATCAAAGTGCTGAACCTCTGCTAAGGAGAGAGGGCCTCTCCTTATATAGAGAAAAATCAAATCAAAGCTTCTTGAACAAGCTTGGCAAGAGCTTCATCCCTCCATACACGTGTATGGAGGGGAAATTAAAGGATTCCAGCTGGCTCAAAAGATCTGCCGTGAAACCTGCTGAGAGAGGGGTGCTGCCGACCATCAGTGATGCTAGGAAGTGGCTCATTGATGGCCGGCAGGGGTCACTTTTGGCCGGCATTGGCCAATCATGGCCGGCATACTCCCATAGAGGCCGGCAATAAAAATCAGTCCTAGTCCCCATTTTGAAGAAAGCCTAAATCCTTCATTTGGATGCCTTTTCAGGTCATTCTTGAGCCTAAACTGTAGCCCCGGAAGTCTTATTTCCAAATTTGGAAGCCTCGCCTCAAAATTCCATGTGTGCTAAGAGATATCCCTCTTTTAGTGAAGACTGCCTAGTTTCAGTCCAACCGGATTGATGCCCAATTTCCAACAACCATATCTCTCCTATCCGGACTCGGCTCGAGGAGATTCTTGAATGAAAATTGAAGCCCCGGAAGTAAGCTTTCCAATGGTGGTAGCCTCATAGCTGAAATCCAAGTATTCAAAAGGATAGGCCTGATTTGGCGAGGACTTCTCGTCTCTCTCTTAACGGTTCATGCCCAACTCCTTCCCCAACTGGGTTTCTTCTCTCCTTTCCTCTTTTCTTCAACTCCAAACCCCTAAACAAGGTGTTTTGAAATATTTTTCAAAAGAGTTCATCTCTCTTTCATTCATTTCCACTTTGTCCTTGCTCGGTTTACCAAAAAACGCAACATTTAACAAAATACAAGTGTCGGAATATCATAGAAACCTATTTTCAAAATGTTTTGAAAGAGAGGGTTTTGAAGTCTAAAAACCATTCAAAAATAGCTTTGGTCCAAAATGGGGTGTGAGGTTAGGATTTGACTCTCTCTCCTTGCTGAAGAAATTGAACCTTTGCCCTGCACACCTTTCACCACCAAGTAAACCATCAGTAGTGCCCAAGTCTTAAGGGCGGTCAAAAATGGGGTGTCTATAGGTACGAGAGGGGAAGGTCATTTAATAAGCACCCCCGTTCGCCCGATCAAAGATCGGCCTGTACTAAGCATGATATCTCATTTTTGAAAACACATGTGTTCTTATTTCGGTTAATTAGCTAGTCTTATTACGTGATGCGCACAGCAAACAAGTATAGACTAGATCGCCTAATT
The DNA here is from genome assembly GCF_004153795.1 of Camellia sinensis. Classification (NCBI taxonomy): domain Eukaryota; kingdom Viridiplantae; phylum Streptophyta; class Magnoliopsida; order Ericales; family Theaceae; genus Camellia; species Camellia sinensis. The sequence goes on from NW_021027467.1 coordinate 312,100, forward strand.
TGGAACAAAACATTGTATATCCGTTTGTTTAGAAAATGGTTTGAAGTTTGATACACGCAAGTAGGCTAAAATGTGGATTTCAATGAATTGTTCCAATTCAAGCAATCCAACCTCTACCCACAGGCATTTAGGCAGTTAATCACATAAGCAGTTAGCTTCATGGCAAGTATGCTTTCATGGCAACATTAACATACATGCAGTATGCTAAAGCGTAAACATTCACAGTGTACTCCGAGCCAAAATAAGGAACTAGTTAGAAATCATGCATGATCCTAGTTCATGTTAAGATGGCTAATGCAGCACATATGAAAATGCAACTAAAATAGGCTCGGCTATCCTAACATTTCATGTGAAAATGCAACTTGGTGCATGTATTCTAGTAAGAATTGAAATACAATGCAGTTAGTATGATGCGCCGAGCCCGGTGCATGCAATAAAGATGAATGATGCATGCATGCGAGCATAAGGTATGCTAAACAAAACATGCCCTAAAACTAACCATCATAAGCTGGTAAGTAAAAGGGAGAAAGAAATGGAGGTTAGAAGACATGCATCACACACACACACGCACGCTTATTACAACAATACGCCCTCTCGACGGAGGGACCGAATAAGAAGCTAACTGGCTAATCTAAGCTAATAAAACTAATTATTACACAACAATTAATTAACTAATCCTAGTTAACTAATTATTACAAAACAAATTGAAATAACTAAACACATTAACTAATTAAAGTACAAACCAAAGCAAAAGCAAGGTATCTAAGCATAGCAGCTAAGGAAAGCAGTAAATCAGGAGCTCTCAGAGGGAGAAGACTGGATGCATGCTCGGTCGCCTCGTTCAGAAATCCAATGCGATGCCCCGATTTGCCTCTGTTTTCATTTGTTCTCAGAACTCTGCACCAAGCTCCAGAAAGATGAAACTCCACCTTGGGAACCCTGTGGGAGGGTGGCCGACCACTTTTGGTCCCTCCAGATACCTGCCGACCACTTTTGGTTGTTGAAAAACCAGAAAAGTGGTCGGCCAACTAGTTTTTCTAGCTGGCCGGCCAGTTGTTGCTGCTGAATCCCAGTTTTCTACAACAGAGAGCAAGAAAGGGCATGGCAATGTATTTGCAAGATATGTGTACACAACCACCCTCCCTATCATGTCATGAACTCAAGAGAGTACAGTTCTCGACCCTCGGGCCACCAATCGTGCATTTCCATGCATGATGGCCGAGAGGCGAAGTTGCACAATTCAATATGAAATGAATGCACAAGTAAACACATAAGGCCTAAAGCTCTATCATGTATGATCAAGGGCGTCGACAACCGGGAATTAAGGCACTTTTCATCACTTTAAGTATGAAACGTCCCTCATTTCCCATGTTTGGACTAACACCTATTCCAAACACAAATGCAACAACTAGCATGGCAAACATGCAATGCAACTACATGGCATACACAATGCAAGGGACAAGTATGTAACAACATGCAATGCAACTATATGGCATGCACAATGCAAATCACAACATGGCATACACAATGCTAAGTGTTAAGAACTAGATGGCATACTCAATGCAATGCAACCATAAGGTTCTAAACACGATGTAATGCATGCATACACAATGCAATGCAACAAGGGCAACAATATGCAATACACTAAGCATGCAGCATTATGCAAACCACATACTCAATGGACTTAAACCAAAATGGAAAGACCTCAGTCATGCCAAGATAGTGGCCATAATGCTAAAATGAAGGCATCGAAACACACACACACATGCATGCTAATTGGCTCACCGATTAAGGCACTAAGGTGCAACTCTCAAGAGCACTTAAAGAGTGAAAAGCATAGCAGTGTAACAATACTAAGTGCACTGAAATGAAGTAAGAAATGATGCCAAATCATTTAAACAACACAAGTATGGCATGCTAGGGTCCTTAAAGCATTAAGCTAGCAAAGAGGACTACACATGAGGCATGCAATACATGGCAAATATGCATGAACGAAGCATGGACAGAGCTCAAGTAGGTCTTAACAAAGACCAAAACATGCTGAGATGAGGGCCCAAACACCTGGGCATGCAAGCATAGAAGCTAAGCCATAAACTAGGCGACAATGCATAACACTCAAAGGCACTTAAAGCATGATTGAAGTGGAAATATGGCAATGCTATAAGCTCTGAAATGTCATCTTAAGTGATGCCAAATCATGTACACAACACAAATGAAGCATGCAATGGTGCTCAAAGCTTGAGGCAATCAAGAGCATTTATACTACAAGTATACAAAATATGAAGCATGTGGTTAAGGCAACCCAAAACAGTCCTAGAACATGTCCAAATGAGACTAAAACATGCAAGGAAAGAAGCCAAAATGTGCTAGCATGAGGGGCAAAAAACATGGAATATGTAAGGCAAATAGGGTGGATTACACTGCACCTATTAGAACCAAACATAGTATGACTTGAGCAACAAAAATCAGAGTTATGTCATGGCATAACAACCCCCAAAACACATTAAAATGATGGCTCGCAAGCTAAGGCATGAAGACATACGCAATGACCCATGTTTAAGGCATAAAGGACCAACCCTCCAACGCATTGAATAAGTGACAATTGCAAGTGTATGGCCATGAAACATGAACTGAAATAACCTAATAAATGATGCCAAATCATTCGAATAGGCCAAGTAATGCATGCTAGAGGACTCAATACACAAAGCTAACAAGCTAGATTGAACCAAGGCTATACAAAGCAAGTCATGCATGACCAAAACAACATAAATCAAACCTTAAACATACCAAAACATGAACAAAGTCTTCTCAGAGCTAAGCCAAAAGCATGCTAAAATGACATGTCAAAGCATGATGCATGTTAGGCTATTTCATGGAATTGCACTACAAGTGCATGGAGCATGCAAGGGCCAACCAAAACAAACCAAAACAGAGTCATGACATTACATAATGAAATGGAAAGAAAACAAACTAGAATGCCATGCTACTTCATGAGGCATACAAAGCTAGTTTGTGTGATTTACACTACAAGTGTATTAACCATGCATAGAGTGACCAAACCAAGCAAAAACAGTGGTATGCCTCAGCAAAGTAACCACAAATACAAGCTAAGATATGGCCAACAAAAGCTTAACAAAGGTGCTCAAACATGAGGCATATGAAGCCAGTAAACAAGACACAAGGAGAGGGGATGACCCTCTCCTATTTAGGACACCAAAACCACCTTTCCACCACTGAAAATCCTCTGGATTTCAGTGGTAGAAAGGTCATGCAAAGGTTGTAACAAGAGCCTAAAGAGATGGCTCAAAACAAGGCCTAACAAGGCCTAAGAGGGAGTAAATCACCCTAAACGAAAAAGTGACCTTAAACAACTATTTTAAGCATACAAAAAGCAGAACTTTTTCTAGTTAGGAGGTAAGCTTAAAAACGTATGCAAGAAGGGATAAAACCTTAAGCAAGAAAGGGGTTTTTAAGGCTTAGAAACTCACCCTTGTAGAACCACTTCAAGGCTGCAACTTCAGCAAGTTTTTCAAGCTCAAACCAACCCAAGAACACCAAAAACAACTCCTTAGCACCTCAGCAACCAAAGGATGGTGTTTGAGTGTGTGTTTGTGTGTTAAACTAAGACAAATCTACACTTTTGATGCACAAAAATGAAGAAACAAAGCAATATAGAGACAAAGCTATATCTATCTCTCTAATGGCAATTTTCTAAACCTAGAGGAGGGAGGAGGAGCCTCCCTCTTATAGAAGACCAAAGGCAAAGCTTCTTGGAGAAGCTAAGCTTCAAAGAAATCCCTCCATACACGTGTATGGAGGATAGCCCAAATGCCCTCCAACTGTGTCAGCTGGAGGAAAATATCTCCAAAAAGGTGTCAAAAAGCAGCCGACCACGTAAAGTGGTCGGCCTACTACTTAAAGTGGTCGACCGACCACTTTAAGTGGTCTCTGAGAACAACAACTGGTCGGCCATAGGTGGGAGAGGTCAACACACTGAAAGAAAGCAAGTGGTGTGGTGGCCGACCTGAAAAGATGGTCCAAAGACCAAGAAAGCCAGTTATCCGATCAGAAAACTGGCTGGCGGGAGGGAAAGTGGTCTCCAAGGAGAAAAAGTGGTCTCCCACCCTTGTACCACCTTCCAAACAAGGAAAACAAGGTTTGTACCAAAAACAAACCAAAGCAGATGCAAGACGAGAGATCGGGAGGCAAAACACGCGGTCGAAAGCCCCGAAAACTAGCTGACGAGCACCAAAAGTGGTACGCGACCACAAAAGTGGTCTCCCGGACCACAGTGTCCCTCTAGGCAGAGGAAACAAGGTGTGATTCAAAAACCACACCAAACGGAGAACGTTAAGCAGTCTCGAGACAAGGCGCACGACCGCAAGCTCCAAAAATCGAAAACTAATCTCCAAACGGGAAAAGTGGCCTATGACCACAAAGAGATAATCTACAAGACTACTCCCTTCCTCCAGGGAAGAAAAAACAAGATTCGGTCCACAAACCGAGCCAAAGCACAAAGAGTTCAGAGGCCCGGAGGCAAGGCTCTCAGCTAAAACTCCGGAGACTCGAAACGAGCACAACATGCACCATCACCGAGCGCTCAATCGATGACGTCTGAGTCTTAAGGTCGGTCAAAAATGAGGTGTCTACAACCTGGCATGAAACACCATGAGCTTTGAATGCCTAGTAAACGCACACACACCTCGTCCATTTTTTCCAATCCAATACACCATCACATTTATAACAAGCAAGTAATGAAGGATGATAATCATTTAATAATAAAGGATTACAAGGTTATATGTTAGTAATCTAGAAATCCCTCAAAGTGATTTCATCCTCCCAACCGTAAGAATTGGACACCAGACTATTCGGAACTCCCTATTTTGATGCTTTGTTGCAGAACTTACCTTGGATGCCTACTAACGGTTATATATCGCGTAGCGCCAACCGCAGGGCCTCAAAAGGGACGACGAAAAGAAAATGGTTTTATCATCCCAAATCCCACCTTATCCTTCAAAAAAAGTTTTATCCTCCTGAATGTCCCATCTGGACCCAACCTTATCTCACCAATCAAACCATTGCAAAGAGTC
>NW_021027467.1:318390-348573 GCF_004153795.1 Camellia sinensis
ATTGGACTTAGGGTGGAGGCATGGTTCCATGTTTTGGGGGTACTTGTCAACACTTTTCCTTGATTTCATGGATATGGTTTGAAAAAGTTGTATAATTTTCTATTCCCTAGGGTGGCTGGCCATGTGGGCTGATTTGAGGGAATTAATTTATTTTTTTCCTGTGTACAATTGTTGGAAATTGCAAAATATAGTGTATAATAGAGGTTTAAAGGTACAAGTGTGTATATATATATATTAGCACTAGTTTGGGGTCAATTAGCGATTTAATAAAAATGTGAGGGCTTTGGGTTTAATTCGTGTATTGGAACATTTATTTAAGTGCAGTATTTAATTTAATTAGTATCTGGAACTTCAATTCAGTTAAAGTTTCCTTATTTCGAATTAAACGGTGAGTCGTAATGAGAACAAAAAGCCTAGGGTTTTGGATTGGCAAATATAGTTAGGGGATTAATTTAATTAATATTAGGGCTTATCCCTGAGTTCTTCGAGTTCAATCAAGATTTGCGAGTTTTTGGTTTGGTGTTCAGTTCTACAACTAAAATTGAAAATAAATAAGGGAATGAGGGTCTTTATTGAAATAGTTCAAAAGTAAGGGTGTAAATAAAATTACAAAGGTCAGGGGCCTCATAGTTAAATAATTAATATTACCGTGTAAAAATGATTACTATTAGTTCTACGCGTTTTCCATCGACCGTCATATCCTCATCTTGTATTCGTAACCTTTATTTGATGTCATCCTTTTCCAAGATTAAGTTATGTCCATCTAGTCCCATTTTATATACTACTATTTGTAAAATTGACCTCCTTTGAGCCTGGATTATTTTATTTAGCCCAAGGCTTCTTGTAAATAATTTCATTTTCTTTACTCGGTGACGAATACCTCTATAACCTTGATCACATTGAAGTTCGAAACCATAACATAATACCATTCATCCATATGTCAGTTAATCCTGATGTTATCACCATAAATGCTTCGTATTCTTTGTCTCCACTTTAATCTAATTTTAAGAATCGTGTAATTATTATTTTGCCTATATATATACGAAGTTGTGTCGTGTGAACACCTTAGGATAATTAGACTCTAACTTTAGATTAGTTGATTACCCATAATGAATTGTCTCTATAGTTAGAATTCGACTTACGCCTCACCCCATTCAAAGAATGGCAAATGATGGACCATACTCCGAGACAAGTAATAACATGAGCTTGCAAGCAACAATAGGAATGCGGTACCAAGAAATTGAAACCTTAAGAATGGACTAGTAATCAGGGCCAAAATCCCAAACCCTATCAAGAATCAAATTCTAAAGGAGTTTTGCCATCTTTGTAGAAATAGTTGACACAAAATTGACTTCAGAAGGAGAGAACGTAGAATCCAAGAGCATTTGGAGCTTGCGGAAAGGAAACCCAACTTCATGAGGGACCAGAAAGGAGCAATCGGAAGAATACAACACCATACTCTAAGACAGAAAGGGGCAAGAATTATACGAAAAGAAGTCAAGGATGACTATTTAAGGGGAAAAGGACCAAAGAACAATAGAAACCAGACCACATTAACACCTTATGTGAGGCATAGACAAGAATGGATGGATATGATTAATGACTAACTTAGGGAAGATGTAACTAGGAAATGTTTGTATGATTAATTTCAATTCTTGAGACATGAAGATACCTTACTCCGACCTCATCTTAGAAATAGAATTGTTACTCGTACCTTAGCTATTATCAATAGTTACCAATAGAAGGAAATGACTTACCCATCCAATGGAATGCTTTATTATTTAAGGGGCATAGATTAATTTTCATGATCCAACAAATCAACAAACACAATGAAAAGTGTAGATCACCACATCAAGAATTTGGCAATACAAGCCCTCACACTAGAGCAACAGCGTCATTGCCTATATAATAAACAGTTCAAAGAGTGCGGAAGATTAGCGCATTTCCTTAGTCATTATTCAGGGAGGAATTTGATTCAAAACGCTATTATTAGAATGAGAGCAATGGTGACTCTAGACAGAACGGAGAAGAACTTAAGAGGAGAAGATGATCTAAATGATTTAAAATACGTTGGCGGCACTAGGATGCAATTGCCCACAACATTTCGAGACATGAAGAATGGTTGAAATTTCGAGTATGAAATTTATTTAAGGGAGATAGGTTGTGAGACCGCTAACTTTTGTAAACCCTATTATGCCCCTGAATTTTGAGTTATTATAATAAAGCCCTTAGTTTTTCATTTATTCACAAATTTAACCCTAGAATCGAAGACGCATTGCGAATAAACCTGTATTAAACCAAATCAACCCCAATAGCTTAGTAATTGTTTTTACACGCTAATATTAATTATTTAACTATGAGGCCCCTGACCTTTGTAATTTTATTTACACCCTTACATTTGAACTATTTCAATAAAGACCTTCATTCCCTTATTTATTTTCAATTTTAGCTATAGAGCTAAAAATGCATGCCAACCGAAAAATCGCAAATCTTGATTGAACCCGGGAACTCAAGGATCATTCCAAAGCCCTAATAATAATTAAATTAATTCCCTAACTATTTTTGCCAGTCAAAAACCCTAAGCTTTCAGTTCTTATTACGACTCGCCGTTTAATTCGAAATAAATAAACTTTAACTAGATTGAAGTTCCAAATCCTAATTAAATTAAATACTGCACGTAAATAAATGTTCCAATACATGAAGTAAACCCAAATCCCTTATATTTTTATTAAATCGCTAATTGACCCCAAACTAGTACTAATGTATATATATATATACACTTGTACCTTTAAACCTATATTATACATTATATTTTGCAATTTCCAACAATTGTACATAAGAAAAAAAAATTAATTCCCTCAAATCAGCCCACATGGCCAGCCACCCCAGAATAGAAAATTATACAACATTTTCAAACCATATCCATGAAATCAAGGAAAAGTGTTGACAAGTACCCCCAAAACATGGAACCATGCCTCCACCCTAAGTCCACTCCTAACCAAATCCTAACTAGATCATGATTAATTGTATAATTAAGGCCTCTAATCATTCACCATTCCATTAGATTCCAAGTAAACTTAAGCCTAACCCTAACTAGATCATGCCTTAATACATAATTAGGCGCCCTAATCATGCCTCATTCCAACTAAATACAACTTAATTCCATTCCATTCCAACCAATGGGCACTTTGGACCTTTTGCACCAATTTTCCTATAAAAGGAACCTCACCCTTAGCATTTTACATACAAGAACACGCATACAAACACTTCATTTGGCTGAGAGGAAGAGAGGGGAAGAGGGTGAGCTTGGTGGAAGAAAGGAAAGAAAGAGAAGGTCTTGTTAGTTAACCAACCAAACCTCAAGTAAGTCACAACACAACTCTCTTTTATTTTCTTTTTTCAAATACATGTTATTAGAGTCTTAAAATAATATTTTCAGATGTGTTGTAATGGTGTCCATGTGTTCAAATTTGATGAATTGGGCTTGATCCTTCTTCCACTCATATTTTCTCTTAATAGATGCAAAACTACTTTTTTCTTCCCATATCTTACATTATTTCTATCACGACCCAAACCCGCCCCTATGGGTTTAGCACCGTAACCGGCCAGTAATCCGTGATTACCGAAGGCCTGCTTAACAGTAATAATAGTAATGCAGAGTACAAGGGTTGGTGGAAGCCAAAACAATAAATGAAAGATGTCCAATAAGCTGTGAACTTCTGTATGCAAAAAGACTTTCCAAACATATTCACATTCAAAACCAAGATAGTATATACATACATCATATACAGACAATCAGGTTAGGGACCGAATCCCTACAATAACAGTACAGTGCCAGTCTTAACATTTATACAAAACAGAGACAGAACAGAGACAGAAAGGTGAAACTGAGACACCCCCAAAAGCAGCCTCAGCTTGAACAGATCTCGAAGTGAGGCACAAAGGTTGGCTTGACAAAACAAGAGCTTAGCCTGACGGTCCTAGCAACGGTCCGGTGCCTGTACACCTACATATATATATGAGCAGTGAGCTAAAGCCCAGTGAATAACAACTGTGTAAAGAGGTTAGGAATGAATGTCCTTTTAGTATTTAAAACCGTCATTTGAACAATATATCAGTTATTCGATCATAGCAGTCATATGTGGTACATCCAATGGCAAAACAGTACAGTAGGTCTTAACAGACCGAACAGTCAGTTGATGGCCATCATAATGGTTCCAAACATGGGAACCGACAGAGATCTCTGTAATAGTAGCAGTAACAGTACAGTAACAGTAAATTGCTATGGATGCCACGAATACAGTTCACAAATAGGACAAACATTCATTCAGTAAACAGTGTTATTTCATAAAGCAATTCAGTCATTCGTTCAGAAAGTAATCTCAATTGAACGTATCTTTACAATAGTGTTACTCACAGAGCACTGGGCTGCAGATAGGCTAGTGCGCGTCCTCGGATGCCAACCCTACAGTTACAGAACGAACACACACTAAGTTATACACTTGGGTTTAATAACTTAACCCCTAACTTGACTCGGTGTGGTTCTACATCAATATCCTCCTTAAGATGTCTTAAACATGACCTAGGAATGTCAAGGATGGAAAGATGATACAAAGATGCACTTTAAAACACTTTTCAAAATTTGCTGAAACAGGGGTCCATGCTTGAGCGTGGCTTTCTACGCTCGAGCGGACATGCAAACAAAGGATCCCCGCTCGAGCGTGACTTTCCTCGCTCGAGCGGACTACAAACATAGGCAAAGTACTGGATGCATGCAATTCACGCTTGATTGGCGCTCGAGCGTGAGGCACAAGTCCTCGCTCGAGCGTGTATTCCCTCGCTCGAGTGGACTGTAAACATGAGAAAAGTACTGGATACACGCATTTCACGCTCGAGCGTTCATTTTCCCGCTCGAGCGGACTGCATGAACCCAGAGTGTACGCTCGAGCGTGAAGTCCTACGCTCGAGCGTGGGTCCAAATTCTGGAATTTCCAGATTGAACCTCCAAGCTCAAATTTAACTTTTAAAGCATCAAATTCAATCTTTTTGGGCTAATTTTCTGGAAAACACTTTAAAACCCATAATATGACATTCTTTTTGGGCTAATTTTCTGGAAAACACTTTAAAACCCATAATATGACATGTTTTGAAGATCAATTTGCAAAATCAAAGCCCAAAGGTAGTTCAATTAAACACAATTTCAACAATAACTTCAAGAACATAATGTGTATGAACATGCATGTGTTCAATTGAAATCAAAGCTTCCAATACATGATTAAATGAGTCTAAACTTCCAAAAACATGATGAGTTCATAAACTATAATCAAGATATGGACATGCATGTAGCAATTTCCATGAAAACAACCTCAAAATGCTAGAACATAAACATGCATGCATGATTTAAGTTACAATTCAACATGTTAGAACCAATTCTAGACTCTAATCACCAAACTTCCATGAAACATGCAAGAAGATGATTCTCCTACCTTAGGTCTTGAATGCAAGATATACAAGCTCAATTTGCAATTATCGTTCAATTCTTCTAATTTTTCCAAGCCAAATAATGAACTTAAATTCTATCCTCTTACTCTCCCTCACTCTCATGATTTTGGCCTCTAGAGGAAATGAGGATGATGCACCAAATGATATAAAATCAATTAATGGCCTAGAATTGTCCACTAAGTGGCAATAAGGTAATTTACTTGAATTAATGTAATTAATCATTATTTAATCCAATTTAATCACTCCAAATCACATTTCAATTAAACATACCATAAAATCACATAAATTCTAATTAACATGAAACACTAATCAATTTCAGATTCGGCTGCCGATAAGGCCTTCAATTCACATCAATATGCAATCTCTCTTCAATTTCTTCTAGTTCTCCAAGCAATTCTTGATGAGCTAAGTTTTCTCCTAACTCTCCCTCTCTCTAGTCGGTTTTTCTCTAGATGAAATGAATGAGATGGTGTAAAGCTAAGCTCCCAAACAAGATTGTAGAAGTGGCCCACTAAATGGCAAAAAGGTAAATAATGCAACTAAAGTAATTTAACATTATTTAATCTAATTTAATCGCTCCAAATCACATTTCAATTAAACATACCATAAAATCACATAAATTCGAATTAACATGAAACACTAATCAATTTCAGATTCGGCCGCCGATAAGGCCTTCAATTCACAGTCTGAAACTTAAAACATGAACAAATCAATTAACAGTCAAACAGATAGGAATGCATTTAAACTAATATACTCAATCAATCAGTTCAGAATTTCAGTCAAATCAGTTACTTATCATGTTCAGTCACAGCTTAGCAGTAATCAGTGGTGAGGGTTGTCACAATTTCCAAAGGCATACCACCTTTTTAAAAGTATGATTTATTGATACATTATTTAGTGTGTTTTCATCACAAAATAAGTGAAAATTTTCCCTTAGTTGGCCTCTTTTCTCACCAACCTTCTTATTTTGAATATTGTGCACGAAAAAACTGTTTTACAGCCAACTTTCGAAAATTCTAGAAACATGTAGAAAAATCTCCTAGACCTCAATTTTATGTCAAAAACTTCCTTAAAGAGTAGCTTTCAAGAAAAATTGGTTTCATTGAAATAGAGTAAGTGGTTTGAAAGAAAATATGATTTTCCCAACGATCGACAAATTTGGACTGCGCTGGAGTTTTTCTTAAATAACTATAAATCAAGAAAAGCTATTCCATTTCTGAAAAATGTTTTGAAAACTAGGTGAAATTCTCTACAAGCCATAGGAAGGCCAGGTTTGGAAAAAATCTGAAATAACCCTTTTGATTTTAATTATTTAATGGTACTAATCTGGAAATTTAGTTTTGCATGGGTGTTTTATGCTCTCTTGTGTTCATGAATGTGCTTATTAGTACATGATAATGTCTTGGTATAGTATTGCATGTGTTATGGTTATGTTCCTTATCTTCTTCAATTAATGATGTTCTTGCTTATGTGGATATTATTATCTTGTTAAGTTGTTCTAACTTTATTTTAAGATATCTAACTCAACGGAAACCTTAATTGGGGTGGTATTGGGTTTTTGGTCACTTGGATAATGAAGAGATGATAATGTGTTGTATATGGATTGATGGGATGTGCTCACTAAGTGAAGGTTAAGTCTTGCACAAGCAGTTATCGTATAAACCCTAGAATGGAACGGATGTATTCAGACTCTTTGCAATGGTTTGATTGGTGAGATAAGGTTGGGTCCAGATAGGACATTTAGGGGGATAAAATTTTTTTTGGAAGGATAAGGTGGGATTCGGGATAATAAAACCTTTTCCTTTTTGCTGTCCCTTTTGAGGCCCTGCGGTTGGCGCTACGCAATATATAACCGTTGGTAGGCATCCGAGATAAGTTCTGCAACAAAGTAGCAAAAAGGGAGAGTTCTGAACAGTCTGGTGTCCAATTCTTGCGGTTGGGAGGATGAAATCTCTTTGGGAGATTTCTAGATTACTAACATCTAACCTTGTCATCCTTTATTATTGAATGATTATCATGCTTCATTACTTGCTTGTTATAAGTGTGATGGTGTATTGGATTGGGAAAAAGGGATGAGGTGTGTGTGCATTTACTGGGCATCCAAAGCTCATGGCGTTTCATGCCAGGTATTGAAGACTATTAGACCGGTCGAAGGCAAAGCTGAAGTATTTGAAGATGTATGGCTATCTTATGAGAGTTAGGAACTAGTTATGTAAACAAGTTTTGAGTTTGTAAGTGATTAATCCTTGTTGTAATTAGGACCTGTTTTGTAATTATTACATATATCATTTGTAACCTATCCGTATACTCCATCAACTCATGTAGGTCTTGTGTTATTACTTTGTCAAGATCTGTCAAAATAGTAACTTTGCTATCTAAGGCGGTTAGACTTAGAAGGGATGCTATATTGACTCCTTCAACCTTCTTGGGATTTTGCTTGGTTATTAACCAAAGGACTCATTAATGGCATTTTCTATTCTTGTAACCTTAGATAAACCATGTATTTATTTGTTAATATATTATCTGATGTTCCCTTTTTTTGAGGCGTCACATGAGGATATTCATGAGCTTAAGTACCAGTGGTCTTATCAAAGGGTGCCTAAGAGTAAAGAGGGAAATGAGAGTTTATCTACTTCATTGATGAAATGGAGGTAATATATTTGCCCATTATTGGAAGGAAGTTCATGTGAACAAATTTTCAAGAAAATAAAACACAGATGTTGGACCGTTTTCTAATTTCAGAGTGATTCAAAAATTTTTGAAGATACCACATTAGGGTTTAAGTGTTAATTTCAGATGAAGGGCCTAAGCCTTTTCATTTGTTGATGCCTCACTTATTGTCCGAAGTTTTTGGATGGTAGTGATGGGGAGTGGGAAAGAGAAACAGCTAAGCGTTAGGCTGGTTTTATCTTGTCAAAAAAATTGGAAAATTCGAAAGCTTCTTCAAAGCAATTGAATTCTTCTATCTTTGGTGAAATATTAATGTGAAAATTGAAGATCTTCGAAGGAAACTTCATGAAATTGATCTTATCCAGGAGGACATAGTTTTTGGGAAGAGAGTGAAAATGAGTTAAAAGAGAAAATTGAGAAATGGGCTAAGATTCTAAAGGAGACAAGATGCAAGACAATGTGTGGAGACAAGAACACAAAAATATTACCACGTTGTGGCAAATAGTAGATATAGAAAGAATTACGTGGGACCCATTGAGACTAATGGACTAATTAAAGATGTTCCGAAAGAGGTTAAATCTGAAGCAATTTATGTGTTTTTTATTATGAACAATCATGACAAAGACTTATTTTGAGTGATGATTTATTGAAGTCACTAGGTACCCAATTCAACTATGAGTCTAGATGTTCAGTTCACTCATAGTTTTCCTATATGAGGTTTTTTTTTTTATTTTTTTTATTTTTTTTATTTTTTTGTCTAGATGTTCAGTTCACTCATAATTTTCCTTTGAGAGGTTTTTAAAAGGGAAAGTTATAGGCTTGATGGTTTAATTTCAACTTCATCAAAAATGCTTGGAAGATTATCAAAGGTAATTTCTTGTAGTTTTTGAATTAATTTTGTGCTGATGGGAAAATTGTCAATGTTTGAATTCTATCTATATTGTTTTGATTCCAAAGATTGAAAAGCCTTCTAATTTTAAGAACTTCAGACCAATAAGCATTGTAGGGTATCCTTATAAAATATTTTTAAAGATATAATCTAAAACAATTAAAAATGTTTTGTCATAAACTATTAGTGATCCTCAAGCTGTCTTTGCAGCGGGACAGCTATTGGACGGGGTCTTAATTGCAAATGACTTTTCGTGTTGCAAACCAGCTTGATAAACAACAATGATTCATAACACTAGTACATTGGAAATGTCAAATAAAAAAAAACAAGGCACGGGCAATGGTTGCTATTAGAGCAATACTTTTAGTGCTCTCAACCATTTTTTACTTGATAAATTTCAAGGATGATTCCTATAAGGTGATAGAGAGAGAGGAAGAAGGATAAAAGAAATTACACTTAATTAAGAGTAATATTAGGAACCTTAAATGTTTTATCAAATGTCTTACGAAGTGTCTCATATGAGTGTAGGACTCACATCATGTGAGTCTCACACTCACATAAGACATTTAAAAAAATATTTAAAATTCGTAGAATTTTTCATTAATTAATTAGTGTAAATTATAAGGGACAGAAGGGTCGACGTGTCCTGCATTTTGCAATAATCAGAAATATCAATCATCATTTTCAAGACTAATCTACCATCATATATGAAATTTGTCAACATTTTTCCAGATGTAACTTCCATGTTCAATTCTTTATTTTTTGTACCATAACCCAAAGTCATCAAAGTTGTGGCACATACTTTGAGTCATCATCATTGGTCATTACCATTAATGTTCTTGTTGTGATTTTTATGGCATAATGCATTATTGCCATTGAATAATTGTATGCGTCATCTCCATTTTTTAGAAAGATAAACATGATCATGTGCTATCGCGTCATTCAATTAAAGGTGGTTTAGAATGATTTAAATAAGTGTACTTTTTTATTTTTCATGAAATATGAATTGGGTATAGATTGGGTTTGAAGTGAAGTAATTTAAATAAGATGATGTGACTTAAATAAAATGGTGACTTTTTGAGATTATGACAAACAAGGCCTTAATTGTTGATGAATTGACTATACCAGAACAAGTAATAGCATGTATTGAGGAAAAAAAAAAGAGAGTAAATTACACTTATATTTCTTAAGATTTGGGTTTAATACATATCACCTCTTGACAATTGAAAAATTACACTAATCTCGTGTCATTGTAATTATTTAGACAGAATGAAGACATTAAACTCATACATTCTGTCGTTTTTTACTTTGCTTTACTTTCTCTTTCTTTTTTTTTTTTTTTGCCTTTCCTTTGCTTTATTTTTTTTTAAATATAATTTCCTCCTTTTTTCTACTAAGAGTTATTATATTTTATATATGTAGGGATTTGTGAAATGATATTATTAACTACAAAGGTGGGAATCTAATTTCTTAAATGTCAGGAGATAAGATGTAATTAGACCAAAACTCAACGAGTGTCCATGTTTGGTTTGAGTTTTTTGGATAAAGTTTTTTAAAAATTGAGTTTTTTGATTTTTGTGTTTTTTTGTTTTTAGTGAATATTTTTAAAATTTTAAACATATTTTTTACTTTTTTAGATGCACCTTACTTAGATGTATCCAAAAAGTAAAAAATTTGTGAAAAAATATTTTAAAAAATTAATAAATATATAAAAATATAAAAAATGTACTGAATTCTCGTATTTTTTTTGTATTTTTGGTATTTAGTGAATTTTTAAAAGGTTTTTTTCAATTTTTTTTTTACTTTTTAGGTATATTTATGTTAGGTATGTTTAAAAATTAAAAAAATTGCTTAAAATATTTAAAAAAATCAGTAAAAACAAAAAAAACACAGAAAATACGAAAGTAGAATTTTTTGAAAAGTGTTTTTGAAAAATGATAACCAAGCAAGGTGATGTAATTTATCCAAAAAATAATCATAAATAGTGAAAAGTCCCCCTTTTTTTTTATACATTGAAAAATAGTGAAAAGTCCTTCAAAATAAATATGTAGTTTAAAAAATAAAAAATAAATAAATAAACATGAGAGCATTTTTTAATGTGTAAAATCCTTTAACATTTATTTCTCATGAATTAAGGACATATATATATATATATATATATATATATTGTTGTTTTTAACTTTCATTAAAGTCTCTCTCTATACATACACTAGTAGTTGACACACGCAATATGTCACGACCTAAACCCGCCCCCTATAGATTTAGTGTCGTAACTGGCCAGTAATCTGAGATTACCAAAAGCCTTCCTGTACAATCAAAAAATAATCGGGGCTAGCGGAAGCAATATACAAAAATACACCAATAGTCCAATGAGCTGTGCATCTATATGAACAAACATTAATCATGCAAAAACGTTAATTTACCCACATTCATTGATATAGCTTATATGCTTATCTGTGAATGTGGGGTATTGTTGTTATAATATCTGTTGTAGAGTGTGGATACAGCTTGTATGCTTATCTGTGGATATTGTTGTTATACATATCTGTTGAGAATGTGGATGTAGCTTTTATGCTTATCTGAATGTGAGATATAGTTTTTATACATATCTGTGGAAATGATGATAGAGCTAGTATGCTTATCTGTTGTTAAAGGGAAAATGAAAAGTAATTTGGACTTGTAAGTCGTTGACATAAATATGTTATTTATGTGATTGTATCAGTGTTGACCAACTATCAATTGCTAATGTTTTAGTCATTGTCCATGGTTGGTTTAGTGTATTTCTACTGGGCTGTGGCTCACCCTATATGGGAATATCATTTTCAGGTGCAGGAAGCATGCCACCTCCAAGGACATAGCTGGGAGGCTAGTGGCGGCATAGTTTTGTCGTTTTTACTTTTGATGTATTACATGTAACTTCAAGCCAAGGGCTTAATGTGTAAACGAGTTGGAACTCTTTGTTGTAACCAAGTGTTAACTTGGAAAGCTGTAAGCCTGTAGGGCATTTTGTTATGCTGTTAACATGTAATACTTATGTAATGGAACTCTAGTGAATAAAGGAATGTGGTTGGTTTAATGTTATGTTATTTTTTTTGAGGGCGTTACACATTAATTAGTATAAGGGACAGAGAAGAGTCAAATTTACCAAGTGTCCTGCATTTTGCATTAATCAGAAATATCAGTCATCATTTTTAAGACTAATCTACCATCATATATGAAATTTGTCAACATTTTTCTAGATGTAACTTCCATGTTCAATTCTTTACATTTTGTACCATAACCCAAAGTCATCAAAGTTGTGGCACATACTTTGGTCATCATCATTGGTCATTACCATTAATGTTCTTGTTGTGATTTTTATGGCATAATGCATTATTGCCATTGAATAATTGTATACGTCATCTCCGTTTTGTAGAAAGATAAACATGATCATGTGCTATCGCGTCATTCAATGAAATCATCAACAAGCTGACTATACCAGAACAAGCAATCGCATGTATTTAGAAAAAAAAAAAAAAAAAAAGTTAGTTACATTTACATTTTTTGAGATTTGAGTTTAATACATATCAACTCTTAACAATTGAAAAATTACACTAACCTCATATCATTGTAGTTGTTTAGACGGAATGAACACATTAAACTCATACACTCTATCTTTTTTTACTTTGCTTTACTTTTTCTATTTTTTTTTCATTTCCTTTACTTTTTTTTTATAAAAAATATTGTTGGCTTATTTTTCCTACGAAGGAAAATATCATAAATGCAAGGGTGCCAGCAAGGATTGAAAAATCCTTACATTAAATTCAAGCCAATTATCAAACGATTGTGTTGACGGTTCCTTTGCCTTAACGAAGAGGACTTCAAAATTGTCAAGTGTAGAGAAAAGAAAAAGTAAAAGAAGAAAGAGGGCCGGAGAAAGATGATTGAGTGAACAATCAAAGTAATAATTACTTACTTCTACTCCTATGCTTCGAAAGGAAGTGCATAAAATGCTTCGAAAAGGAAATGCTGAAAATAAATGCTTCGAAATATAAATCTATGTTAAACTACTCCTAAGACAAGGAAAATGACAAGAAATATTGAATCAATTGTCTTTGATTATGAATTCTGGATACTTACAATGTAGCTATTAATGGCTATTTATAGAGGAAAAAATACAGCAATAACTACTTAGTAACTACCCATTTCTTCTATCTTCATTTTTGTCTTGCCATGTGTCCTTCCACTCATCCACGTTGTCCTTCATATTCTCCATCATCTCCATAACTTCTTTTAACTTCCAAATGAATAAGAGGATGTCACGTGTCCTACAAAAAAAATAAAATTACAGATTTATGGTGCTAACATTACCCCCCGCGGCCCTTAAAAATGATGTTTACTTGAATTTTTGAAGGGCCGAACCAAGCACATGACTAACCTAAGCAGCAAAGTGCTTCGAATGATGTAACAACACCAATAAAGTGCTTCGAATGATATAATAGCACCAATAAAGTGCTTCGAATAATGTAATAGCACTAATAAAGTGCTTCGAA
Source organism: Camellia sinensis (assembly GCF_004153795.1). NCBI lineage: Eukaryota > Viridiplantae > Streptophyta > Magnoliopsida > Ericales > Theaceae > Camellia > Camellia sinensis. The sequence goes on from NW_021027467.1 coordinate 331,984, forward strand.
GATTATCAATAACAAGCTTCGAAGGTGGTATAAAAGACCAAATTCATTCTTCGAAGGTGGATGGAGCCGACAAAGGACGAATTACATCCTCAAAAATACTCAGCAAAGCTTCGAAGGTTCACAACCACCATTATTATTTCTTCGAAGCTGTTGTTGATGCAAGATAGAGTGCTTCGAAGCTTACAAAATTATGGCAAAACGACTTTCGAAGCAACTTATGAAAAAACGGCTTTCGAAGCTGTTTTTGGCCAACATTGTGCTTATTCAAATCTTATATGTTTTGGTTCACACATAATTAATCAAAATATTAATTTCGTGCTTCGAACCAATTATTAATTCTCCGAAGACACCAAAACCGTTGTTCTTTGAACCAACTTTTATAGAATACTAGTTACATTTTCATGTAACAAATGGCTATAAAAATGGTTATCAGTAAAGCCACTAATTATCATGCCAAAAATAGGCATTATTCGATAATTAATTAATTGCCATTTTACATATATTTGAAGAGAGGTACACATTTCGAAAGTTTTCTCGCCCCATGTTACATTTCGAAGGTGTTTATTGATAACAAAACCACCATTCGAAAGTCACATATGTTACTAAAGGATCAAAATCGTCATTCGAAAGTGCTCATGACATCTCTTCATACCAAATCCAAAGAGTTGGATTACAATGAAATTAGTTTGGTATTTTAACATGCCACTAATGGCTATAAAATGATATTTCAATGAATAACATGCTTCGAAGTGTCTTGGGACATGTTTCGAAGGTAACCACAAAACCAAATGATGATAGTTTTATGGATCAACCATATTTTTGGCCCAATATATTTCAATAACGAAATATTATTTGCTAGCCATTCCATCAAAGTCAACGTTTGATGTGATCCACAAATCCAAAATAGATTTTGAACAACAAAAGTCATGGTATAGCGCGACCATGAAAATTCATACTTTTTGACACTTTCAAAAATTTTGAATTCTTGAACAGTGGCTTGTTCATTATTCTTGACCATGTTTGGTTTAAAAACATGACTTTCGCTGAATTGATTTTCATAATTCTTTGGCAAAGTGGGTTGTTTTTCCATGTTAGCCATTAATGGCTTATGAAAATCTCCCATAAGAATGTTATTTTCATGACTTGACTTTCTAAAAATTGGTCTTTGGACCCCCCGAGTCATGTATGAAACATCATTCTTAGCCAAATTTGGCTCAAAAATATGCTCTTTCGCTATGTTAATTTCATAATTTGGCTCTTTAAAAACGGATTCTTGAACCCCCCGAGCCATTGATGAAATCAACTCTTTGCTTTTGCTGTTTTTAACCATGAAAAAATTCTGAAAAAATTCACCAATTCCGGCCATTAAGGCCTCAGTTAAAGACTTGGTAGTGAGAGTTGATAACTCATCATTCCATTGGCGAATTTCTATATCAAGTTGATGAATTTCTCCAATTAAATGATGTCTTTTTTCTTCCACCAAATAATATTGTAAGGGATGAAAATTTATTTCATCAATAAAATAGATCTCTTCTTGAAGATCCAAAATTTCTTGTTTACACCAATAAATTTCATCTAGGCTATTTGAAATGGACAAATCCAATTCATTTTTCATTTTTTACACTTGACGTCCCACCGGGTGTGCCAAAAATTGTTGGCTTATTTTTCCTACGAAGGAAAATATCATAAATGCAAGCGTGCTAGCAAGGATTGAAAAATCTTTACAGATTAAATTCAAGCCAATTATCAAGCGATTGTGTTGACGGTTCTTTTGCCTCAACGAAGAGGACTTCAAAATTGTCAAGTGTAGAGAAAAGAAAAAGTAAAAGAAGAAAGAGGGCCGGAGAAAGATGATTGAGTGAACAATCAAAGTAATAATTACTTACTTCTACTCCTATGCTTCGAAAGGAAGTGCATAAAATGCTTCGAAAAGGAAATGCTGAAAATAAATGCTTTGAAATATAAATCTATGTTAAACTACTTCTAAGATAAGGAAAATGACAAGAAATATTGAAATCAATTGTCTCTGATTATGAATTCTGGATACTTACAATGTAGCCATTAATGACTATTTATAGAGGAAAAAATACAGCAATAACTACTTAGTAACTACCCATTTCTTCCATCTTCATTTTTGTCTTGCCATGTGTCCTTCCACTCATCCACTTTGTCCTTCATATTCTCCATAACTTCTTTTAACTTCCAAATGAATAAGAGGATGCCACGTGTCCTACAAAAAAAAATAAAATTGCAGATTTATGGTGCTAACAAATATAATTTCCTCTATTTTTCTATTAAGAGTTATTATATTTTATATAAGTAAGGGTTTGTGAAATGATATCATTAACTACAAAGGTGGGAATGTAATTTCCTAAATGTCAGGAGATAAGATGTAATTAGACCAAATCTCAACGGGTGTCAATGTAATTTATCCAAAAAATAATCGTAAATAGCGAAAAGTCCTTTTTTTTATATATACATTGAAAAATAGTGAAAAGTCCTTCAACATAATTATGTAGTTTTAAAAAAATAAAATAAAAAATACATGTGAATATTTTTTAATGTGTAAAATCCTTTAACATTTATTTCTCATGAATTAAGGACATATATATATACATATATATATTTTGTTGTTTTTAACTTTCATTAAAGTCTCTCTCTATACATACACTAGTAGTTGACACACGCAATATGTCACGACCTAAACCCGCCCCCTATAGATTTAGTGTCGTAACCGGCTAGTAATCTGAGATTACCAAAAGCCTTCCTGTACAATCAAAAAATAATCGGGGCTAGCGGAAGCAATATACAAAAATACACCAATAGTCCAATGAGCTGTGCATCTATATGAACAAACATTAATCATGCAAAAACGTTAATTTACTCACATTCAGTACATAACTTGTAACTTAACATCTTATACATAACATAAGCACATAACAAAAGTTTACTTAACAATCGAAAGCCTGACAACTGCCTTCCAGGACTAGCCCCAACTCGGACGCATACAAAACAACTCGGTAGGCTTCAAAACAGTGGCTCGGCTAAAGACCCCTTCTAGGCTTGCCCTCCAGAACGCTCACCTATACATATATATATGTATATATATATAAACAGTGAGCTAAAGCCCAGTGAATAATATTAAAGTAAAGGGGTTAGTGAACGAATTCCAAATATATCATATCCATGAAACAAATCATGACACAATCATTCATATTAGTCTCATATCAGAACATAACATAATGGTACATCTCACAGAACATATCGCATATCGTCTTCTGACTAGAGTAATCGGTTCCGGATATCGATTAAACACATATCACCACAATGAAGTGGCTAACAAGATCTCGTATCACATATATGTCATGGACTCGCATTTACATGTCGTCCCCCATGACTTAGGGCTATCTATGGATGCCATAATAGATTCGCAAATAGGACATTCGTTCACATAATCAAAATATCATTTCAGAAAGTATAACTTATTGATAACAATTAAAACATGAGTCATATCAACATATCTTTACAAAAATGTTACTCACAGTGGGCTCCCGAAAAACACGTGCTAATCGTTCGGCGTCCGACCTAAACAAATAATTCAAGCACAACACGATTACAATTACACTCTCATAATCTATTTAATTCGGTTACTTGTTTGTTCTTCGATTTCTCTCATTTGATTCTAATTTTCATTCGGTTATTCCTATTTATTTTTCTTCCATTCCTTTTAAATATGGATGACTAGTATTAGGAATAAATTAGATTATTAATCTCCAATTAAAATATGTTTAGCTATGTATTAACCAAACTAATTAAATATAAATAATCTAATCTAATCATATACCAACCCTTATTAAGTTCACTAATTACACAATCAAACTTAAATTAGGGCCATACACATTAAATTACAATTATTCACTCATATTTAAATTACTGAATCAAAAACTCATAAATATGTACATTTTGAAATTTCAACTCCAAATCAAAGCCCAAAACTCTTAAAACATGTTGATTAAGACCTTGTTGAAATTCAATATTTAACTTGAAATAAAGATCAAACCTTCAATGTAAACTCAATTTCCACTTAAAATATCCAAAATCTAGAATTTAAGTGTAAAATCATAAAACATGCAAGTTTGAGTTCCAAATTCATCTTCCATAGAACATTCTTTTGAATTCCTTTAAGCCATGCAAGGAAACATAAAAGCATGGACATGAATTTTCAACATGAAACATGATTAAAACTTTAAAACAAAGCTCAAGTGTTCAATTGAAAGATCAGAATTTTAATTAATTTGGAAAATTACAAAACTTGCCTATTTTGAGCTCTAAATTAAAAATTCATGGAGTTTCCTCCACCAATTGGAAGAACTATGCAAGAAATCAAATGTATGGACAAGAGTTTCATGAAATCAAGTCATGCATGTCAAAATCTTGAACTAAATTCTTCAAATCTAACCATGCATGTCATGTTCTTGCACTAATTCTTACAATTTCTTCTCTTTTATGTTCATATGAATTCTTAACATTAAATTACAATACTAATCTCTTATTTATTCATGGTCTTTACTTAAAACAAGCCAATGCTTAAAGGATTAAGAGGGAAGCATTTCAATTTCATGAAGAACTATGCAAGAAATCAAATGTATGAACAAGAGTTTCATGAAATCAAGTCATGTATGTCAAAATCTTGAACTAAATTCTTCAAATCTAACCATGCATGCCATGTTCTTGCACTAACTCTTACAATTTCTTCTCTTTTATGTTCATATGAATTCTTAACATTAAATTACAATACTAATCTCTTATTTATTCATGGTCTTTACTTAAAACAAGCCAATGCTTAAAGGATTAAGAGGGAAGCATTTCAATTTCATAAAATCGATGGAAATTCTTACCTTAAGTTTGTGAAATTATGGAGATTTCAAGTTCTCCTTCTCCTTCTCTTCTTCCTAACTTCTTTCTCTTGTTGAACTCCCTCAGCAAGTGTTCTATCCCTTCTCTCTCTACGTGTAAGACTATCTGCGTGTAAGAGAAGTCCACTACACTCTCTTACTCTAATTTAATTGATGACTATGAAAAACACTAGGCTAAACTTAATTAGACTAATAAATTAAGTGAAACCACCTAAGGCTAAGAAATTAATTAAAATCAATTTGACTCAAATTAAATTATTTTCATCATCTTAAAATCTTAATTACACTAAATTAAATTATACTAATGTGTATTAAACTCTAATTCCTATTCAATTATTTAATTCCTACCTATTAAAATTAGCGAATCAAACAGAATCAATTTTTAATTAAACCTCCCGGATAACTCTTAAAATTCCAATTAACATATCCATGTACTCAATTTCAATTTCTGAACCAAGTAAGGTCGTCAATTTCAATTCCAAGGTTGTATTCTCAACAAATAATTTCCCAATTTGGACAGATATACACAAATTAAATCATATAATCTGCAATTAACACATGGATAATTCAGATAATTATAATTTCCATTTTTGGGGTGTTACACAATACGTGTGAAAGTAAGTAAAAATAAAAATAAATGATAAAGAAAGTAATATCATAATACTTTTATTGCTCAAGTGATAAGAGGTTTTTTTTTTTTTTTTTTTTTTTTTTTTAAACTCAAGGTCAAGGTTTCAAAGCACGTGCACTTATATATATATATTTTTATTTTAAATAGATAAATGAAAGACACGTGACATAAGAAGAAATAAGCAAAGGCTTAGACACCACATACAGTCTTCACTTAAATTTACATATACATATATATATATATATATCTTGAGCGGTCCAAGTTGAAAATTTTGACAAGATTGAATTTAAGCATCGTTGAGATGGTTTCAAGATCAAGTTGTAGAATTTCAATGACGAAAAATGATTGGTGCCTCGACAAAGTGAGGCGCGAATGCCTCGACGCGTGTAATTCATGCTCTACACTCAGCCCTCACTTCTACTTTACTGTATTCAACCCCACAAAATAGAACAAACCCATTCACAAAGGCTCAAACCCAAAAATGAAGCTTCCATCTCTCTCGCTATTGAAACCCATAAACTGATTCGATCCATCAAGCATAGTGAATTCAGTCGACCCATTGTCCAGCGGTGGAGGGCTTCCGGCGACGTTGCTTTGTTTACCCAAGACCTAGATCCCCAAATCTCCTCCATTCCCAAGCCCTAGATCCCCAAATCTCCTCCATTGACAACCAAGAAAAAGTCAGATTTTTGGAATTTTTTTTTATTAATCCTTTTTCGGCAACGTTGTTGTGTGATTTTTCAAAAAAATGTTGCATTTTTAAATCCTCCCATTATTTTTTGTTTTTCTTGCTCTGTTTCATTATGAATTTTCCATGCCCATTATTTGTTGTTTTTCTTGCGATGTTTTGTTTCATTTTGAATTTTCCATGGATTGTTGAAACCTTCTTCCAGGCTTAACATTAGTGATTTGTTGTTGGACTTGTCAACAGTGGAGTTCTTGGTACATGAAATGAAAAATGTTATGAAAACAGACTTGTTCAAATAGACTTATTCAATTCCCCACTTACTTATTTTCTTCTTGTAGAAAATGAAGCTGTTGTCCATTTTCTTCTTATTTTTTTGGTGGAATGTGATATGCCTATAACCTGAATGCATTTTTAAATCCTCCAATTATTTTTTGTTTTTCTTGCTCTGTTTTGTTTCATTGTGAATTTTCCATGGATTGTTGAAACCTTCTTCCAAGCTTAACATTATTGGTTTTTTGTTCTGGACTTGTCAACAGTGGAGTTCTTGGTACATGAAATGAACCTAGGTCTTCAAAAAAATGTTATGAAAATAGACTTGTTCAAATAGACTTGTTAATAATTTAAACATGCTGAAATGTGTTATGATTTTGGAAGAAAAATCAACCTATTGAAATGATGAATTGAAGGCATGTGTGGGAATTGAAAGTGTATGATAACATGCCTCAATGAAATGCTTTGTGCTTCCATGGGCCATTTCACATTATTACTGTTGTTTTTGTTTTTGCTGAATAATGTACTAATTATTTATGAAAATGCTACTGTTAGGAGTAACATGTCAATGGCTTACACCTCGACTAGTTCAAGCAACGTTGGTTGCCTTTTCGAAAATCGAGGTTGCAAATGTGATAAAAAACGCGGCCATTAAGATATCAGACTCATTGAAAAATCCAGGGAGGCTTTACTTCAAGTGTGCAGATGGCAAATGCGATTACTTTGCATGGTGGGCGCCTACTAGCCAACATGGCAATACATCAAATATCGAATTGAGGCCTAATCCTAGTCATAGGAAGAATGAAGATGAGGGCAGGAATGATTCTGAAAGAAACTATGAAGCTTTGGACAAATTGGAGCGAAGATTGGAGCGGCTTGAGGCAAATGTAGGAACTATGAAATTCCTTACAATGGCCCTGTTTGGTAGACCTGTGGGAAAGTGATTATAACTTATAACTTATAACTGTGAACATAAGCTGATTTTTTACTTATAAATTAAGCTTCTCCTCCCCCACTCAAAGAATAAGTTGATTTTTGACTTACAAAAAACTATAAGTTGTTAAGCTAAACCAAATACATTAAAATAGCTTAAATTAAGTTGAAAGCTGAAATAAGCTGGAAATAAGCCCTAGCAAATAGGGCCAATGACAAGCATAGTGTGTATGGGTTTTAGCATGCTAATGCTGTTAATTTATTTAATGTTAAAATAAATGTTGTAAACTTATACATTTGGTTTTGAGAGTTTTCGAGAGTTCTTGGTTTGGGTGTATATGTTATTATGCTGGTTTTGTGTTCTTGAACCATAGGCTTTACTTCAAGTGTGCAGATGGCAAGTGCGATTATTTTGCATGGTGGGCGCCTACTAACCAACATGGCAATGCATCAAATATCCAATGGAGGCCTAATCCTAGTCATAGGAAGAATGAAGATGAGGGGAGGAATGATTCTGAAAGAAACTATGAAGCTTTGGACAAATTGGAGCGAAGATTGGAGCGGCTTGAGGCAAATGTAGGAACTATGAAATTCCTTACAATGGCCCTGTTTGGTAGAGCTGTGGGAAAGTGATTATAACTTATAGCTTAACAGCTTATAGCTTATAACTGTGAACATAAGCTAATTTTTTACTTATAAATTAAGCTTCTTCTCCCCCACTCAAAGAATAAGTTGATTTTTGACTTACAAAAAACTATAAGTTGTTAAGCTAAACCAAATACATTAAAATAGCTTAAATTAAGTTGAAAGCTGAAATAAGCTGGAAATAAGCCCTACCAAACAAGGCCAATGGCAAGCATAGTGTGTACTGGTTTTAGCATGCTAATGCTGTTAATTTGTTTAATGTTAAAATGAATGTTGTAAACTTATACATTTGGTTTTGAGAGTTTTCGAGAGTTCTTGGTTTGGGTGTATATGTTATTATGTTGGTTTTGTGTTCTTGAACCATCTATGGCAAAGCAACAATGGGGTTTTTGTTTGGGTGTAAATGTTATTGTGCTGGTTTTGTGTTCAACAATGGAGTTTTGTTGCTGGGTTCTTCAACCATCTATGATTTACTGTGTTTATTATGAGTTCTGGTGTGAACAAGAAAGGCTATGAAGAAATGAACATGGATTTTGCAGTTGATTTATCAAGAAATACTTGTGCCCAAACTAAAAGGCTAACAACACAAATGTCTAATAAAAATAAATTAAACTGTTGTTGAACATCTGTTCAAACATCTATTCAATACCTGTTCAACATCCATATCTATAACAAAAATAGATTATATTTGTTCAAGACAATAGACTATTCAACACTTGTTCAACATCCATATCTATAACAAAAATAGATAAAACTGTTCAACATCTAGAATCTATATCTGTTCAAACATCCAACCAACACCTATTCAACATCCATATCTATAACAAAAATAGATTAAACTGTTCAACATCTAGAATCTATATCTGTTCAAACATCCAACCAACACCTATTCAACATCCATATCTATAACAAAAATAGATTAAACTGTTCAATATCCAGAATCTATATCTGTTCAAACATCCAACCGACACCTATTCAACATCCATATCTATAACAAAAATAGGGAACCTAAACAACACAGTAGCAGCTCAATAGCACAACACAGCAACACAGCAGCACAGCAGCACATCAGCAGCATAGCAGCACAGAACACAGCAGCACAGCAACACAGCCGCAAAGTCTATAGCAACATAGCAGAACAGCTGGTAGTATAGCAGATCAGCATCAAAGTATAGCAGTGCAGTAGATGTTCAGCAGAGTAGAAAAGCAGCAACCAGCACTGCTTGTGAGCATCAACAGAAACGAAAAAACACAACTATAGGAAGCTATGCTCAGACCTATAACAGAACTTGACAAAACAAGTGAAGAGACTTGATTGGATCCAAAATCACTTTAAACCATTACATTACAAGTGATGAGACTTGATTTGATCCTAAACAAACCAAAGTATCAAAAGTTTACAAAACAAAGTTTTAAAATTACTACTAAAAAACTAGAAATAGAAAGGGGCATTTGGATTCACATCTATATTCAACTCAACAAATTTTGAAGCAATTGATCTACTTTGACTGCTTATATTGGTCACCATTCTTGAATGACTAAGAGATCTGCTTCTAATATTATCCACCATTTGCATTGGGCTACCTCGTGCCTATTTAATGACAAAGTAAATAATATGAACAAATTTTGTGACAAACATATCTGCAAATGAAAATAAGAAAAAAAATTTCATGTCATATCTTTAAAACATACCGGTACATACATATTCTCCTATGTGCCATCAATACACGGACTCGCTTGCATTCCATCCATAGAAGCAAAATTCAAATTACGACCCTATAGGAACACACATTGGTGAGTGATTGAAGTAAACAAAATTCTGAGATTTACATATCAAACAAAATAAAAAAATTTACTTGTACATTTGATGTCTTTTTATTCTTTCCCTTCAACTGATTTACTATTTCATCCACTTTGCTAACCTTCCGTTTGGTACATGCACGGCCTCTTCGGCGAGCAACCATAGGACTAAGCACCTTGCGAGTCATGCTTGCATTTGTAGAACTGGGACCGGCCTGAGTTTTGGGGGAAATATTAGAAGGTTGGACAATACTAGTAGAAGGTGGGACATCACTAGTAGAAGGTGGCACATCACTTGCATAACCTGCCTCAACCTGTCTCACTCTATCCTTGATTTCTATCAAGCCAAGTTGAATGAGTTTGTGCTTAGCATCATCGTTGGAAGCAATTTCTATAATTTCATCCATTGTCTTGTGGTAGTTATCATGCACCTTTGCATTTAGAACAGCCCCATATGTAGTGTATGTGGTAGGAATGCATATGTACCCTCTTTCCAAATCTTTTCTCCATCTTAGCACAATGTATTTATCTGGAACCTCATATGTGGACCTCACAAGGAGCACACTAAGTGAATGGGCACACATAATGCCCCTAAACTCAAACCACCAACATACACACATTCAATGGAATTATAGTACACAACAAATTCCACTTTCTTCATTTGCTCACCAACTGGAATAGCCTCTTTCACATGATAAGTACAAATTGATCATTCTCTTCGACAAGATTCGCACGACAATGCAATAATCGTTTCATTTCTGCTTGAACCTCTTTAAATTTTGCGTTTGTGTAGGCTGCACGAAATTGCTTCTCAAAAGCATACATCGTTAGGCAATCATACAATTTGTTTCGAGATTTAAAATTTGATTTGGCCTCTTTCTCCACCTTACTTCTCAAGGCATTGTCATACTGCTCAACAAATTGCTTTAAAGTAGTCTTCGAGTTGACATATCCATCAAAAAATGCATTCATACTCTCACTTCGTTGTGTGGTTGACATACCAGCCCAAAAAATGTCTTTCACATAGGCAGGAATCCACCTATGTCGCTCATCATATAATACCCCCAACCAATCGTTATCATGTAGACTGAACTATGCAATCATTGCTTGCCATTCTTCATCGAATTCATTTTTTGTGAAAGACTCATAAACTGCCTTTTGCAAAGCAAACTTTATGGATTCATATTGCGAATAGGCTCTCAATTTTTCCGGAATTTTCTTCATTATATGCCATAAACACCAACGATGTCGAGCCTGTGGGAAGACAATTTGTATGGCATTTGCATAGCTTTGCACTGGTCAGTTATTATAGCATTCGGAGGAGTGTCTGACATGCAACTTAACCAAGGTCTGAATAGCCATACAAATGTCTCAGTGTTCTCATTACATAACAGCCCACAACCAAACAAAATGGACTGCCCATGGTGATTAACTCCTACAAACGGAGCGAACGGTATGTCATATTTGTTTGTCAGATAGGTTGTGTCAAATGTGACAACATCTCCAAATGCTTTATAAGCTGCTCTACTCCTTGCATCTGCCCAAAATAAGTTCCGCAAGCGTCCTTCTCCATCAAAGTCCATTTCAGAGTAGAAGTTCAAATTTTGTTGTTACATCCTATGAAAATAAAACGTAACTGATTCGGCATCTCCTACTCCAAGCCTCAATCTTCTAGCCTTCTCAATGTGATTCCTTACATCTTGTTCATCAAATGTTAATGCCTCAAATCCCCCTGCTTCAACAACCATAGAATGAAAATTCCTAGCCACTCCTATTACTGCCTCATCGTTTATTTCTAATCTTCTTTTCACAGGAACTAAAATTCTCTTATTCATTGCAAAATGCTGTGAGTCACTAGGAACCAAGTCGTGAGTACGCTCCAGCACAACGGTTGTCAACTTAAATGTTCCATCCTTTTGTGGACTCCCTCTTACTTTTTCTTTACAATCATTTTTAGATGACAAAGATGGTTCTAGCGGGTTCACTTCTGATCTTTTCCTTCTCGTCCTCGCCCGAGTACATTCAATTCCAAAGTATTTTAGTTCCCCATCATTTCCATAATTTTGTGTTCCATAAGCTATAGCAAATCAAAAGTGCTTCGCATATTTTGCATAAAATGCATACACTTCTTGCTTTGAAGTAAAACACATCCCCTGCTTTGGTTCTTCAACTTCACCACTATCGGGTTCTTCAACTTCCTGACTAGGATTGTTTGAACCTTCCATCTTTTTGTTGCTAAAATGAAGCTTCTAGGTTGACAATTCAAAACATTTGAAACATGAACTGATCAAAAACATGTGAAACAGAATTTTGATGGGACATTATGGAAAATTTTGTGAAACATGTGACAATCAAGATAAAGGACAATATCGAGAAAAGGCAAGTTTGGAGCTATCGAGAAAAAAACAAGCTGGGACCAATATACTTTATGACATTAAAAAATTATCACATACAAAATTCAAGTTATAGGCATATCACATTCCACCAAAAAACAAGAAGAAAATGGATAACAGCTTCATTTTCTACAAGAAGAAAATAAGTAAGTTGGGAGCTATCTACAAAGACAGTTCAAACAGCTTCATTTTCTACAAAATGGATAACATATTTTATTATTTGAACAAGTCTATTTTCATAACATTTTTTTGAAGACCTAGGTTCATTTCATGTACCAAGAACTGGATCATGAATCATGAATCATGAACTTTTGTCATAATGATTCATGATTTAAAGAAACAACAGAAATGAACTACAAGTCCAGTCCAGAACAATAGAAATTCATAATGGATACATATGTAAACAAAAACAAAATTCATAATGGATAACAGATTTTGTTCAATGAATGTTCAATCTCTTTCTATATGGACTTTCAACAAACACATACAATGCATCAATACAAAAAACACCAAAATCATGTTATGGACCAAGAAGATTACAACCAATGTAAAGAAAATATGAGCAAAACCATCGACCAACTAGATTTCAACCAATGTAAAGCAAATGTCAATGTTTGAAGCAATACCAGTGACCCACGAATCAATTCGTTATTGGTGGGTGGAGCCGAAATTTTCAGTGAAATCGGAGGAATTTGAGAGTGGTAGACAGTTGTCAATGGTCACCGATGGTCTTCTAGGTCGTCATCATCGTCGCCACCTAGGTCGTGGTCTTTCTATCTCCCGAGAAACAGAGCTGCTAGGTCATAATATTGTTTGTTTCTAAGTCGTAATATTGTTTTTGTAGGAGAGTGAAATCCACACAGGTATTGCTGTGCGTGATGAATAGATAGACGACTTCATTTGCGCCATTCGCGCCAATGTTATTCGAGGTCTGTAGCAGCTTTGAAATTTAAAACATAACAAGTACTTATTATTATGTTTTAAATTTTCATCCATGTGCATCAACCCAAAAATATAACTAGTAGTCTACCAAATATTTTCCATACACACCAATCCAAAAATATAACTACTAGTATATCCAAAAATATAACTACTAGTCTACCCTAATATTTTTCATATACATCTATACAAAAATATATAATCCTTCCAAAAATACAAAAGGTGCCAATTTGTCCTGTACAATTTAGCTTTGTGCATGAGTTCATCCATCTGTACCAAAGAAAAAAGAAATAATGTCAGGTAAAATTGGACAAATAATGAAAAATGTCCATGAAAAGTTAAGGTCACATTAGCAAATTAAATGACTATCATTATCAAATTATAAATAAAACAACATCATTCTTATGTCTATAGCATTACCACTTTGGTATTTCATTGTTTAGTTTTTTGAACGGACTTAAATGTAATTCAAAGAAGAACAAGTCAAAAATAATTAAATAAAACAACAGTTCACAATAATATGCAATGGACTTCTCAACGAGCAAATATAAACTATACATATTGGCATACGAGAGTGTCTAACCATACTGAAGGGAAAAATTGAAGCGGAATTCAAACGGCCAATGTTTGCATTTTTTATCACATTGTTTAGAGGCAGTTACATCTAGCTAATTAATACTTAATAGAAACCAAAGATCAGGTTCCCCTCCTAATTCTGAAGACATGAGGCCAACACTAAACAGTGTCTTTTCATTAATAATTTTTTAATTTTTTTGGGTAAGTAATTCATTTTCATTAACTTAAACAATATGATAAAATGTTTGTTGTGGATCACCGAGTGGAACCTCAATTAAAAAGTCATTGCATCAGTTTATGTTCTTTTGGAATTTAGTCGTACAAAGTATTGCAGAATTTGATAGTTCACTGTTTGGGTATTGTGGGGATATATTTTCTGAGTACCAACACGTGGCAAGGTGATGCCGACGTGTCAGTGTAGACACCCCATTTTTGACCGTCCTCAAGACTTGGACGTCATCGTTTGAACACTCGGTGATTATCCCTTGTTTGTGTTCGTTTGGAGTTCCCGGAGTTCTCGGCTACGCGCCCTGCCTCAAGATCTCCGATCTTGACCGTTTTGTGTCTGGTTTCACACCAAACACTTGTGTTTTGCCTTGGAGGGGCAGGGAATGCCTTGTGAGGCATCCCCACACACCACCGGGAGTGGCTAGAGGTCACCGGCTGGTTTTTGCTGCCATCGGCACTTTTTGTTGCCGGTCGGCACTTTTGTTGCCGATCGGCACTCCTTTTTGCCAAAATGGTATCTTTGGCCGGCCGACTACTGTGCATCTGCTTTTGCAGATATTTTATCACAACTGTCTTGCTTTTGGCTCCCCTCCATACACGTGTATGGAGGGATCTCTCTCTTGGAAGCTTGTCTTGTAAGCTTTACAAGACAAAAAGCTCTATAAGAGAGAGCCTTGTCTCTTGGCTTTAGGGTTAGACACTTGAGAGACTTGAGATATTTTTAGACAGCCATTTTTAGGGTTTTGAGTTCTAGGGTTAGAAACCATACACTTTCTATCTCTATATCTCCCTCTTGTGTGTGTTAAAGTGCATTTGTGTCTTACTATTGCACACAAACACATAGTGTTTCACCTTCACTTAGCTACTGAGGTTCTAAGAGGTTGGTTTTGAAGTTTTGGAGCTGTTTTCAACCTAGAAGGAGCTGTTGGAGCATCAATTTGTAGAAGGTGGTCTACAAGGTGGAGAAACTTCCTTTATATTCCCCATTTTTGCATCTTGTTTTGCCTATCTTTGACTGTTTTTGTGCTTAGTGTTAAAATAAAAAAAAAGTTTTGTTTTTTAAGGCCCTCTTGATTGTTTATTAAAGAGGTTTTGGTGGTTTGAGGGTGTTTGACCCTCTTAGGCTTGAAGGGCCTCATTTTTTCGTCTATTATTGTGCAAGTTTTCGAGACTATTGGTGTTTGGGCGCTCTTCCAACCACTGAAGATCTGAAAGGAATTTCAAGCGGTGAAAGATCGGTGCATTGAAGTTCCTAAGAAGGAGAGGGCCACCCTCTCACATTAGTGTACTTGATATGAGAACATTTTTGGCCTCTTGAGGAGTAACATCTAGCTAAGCTTCATGTTGACCCATCCTGGCTGTTTTCTGTGCCCTATATCATAATATGCCTCCAGTTTATTGTTCGTTTGGTACACCATCATGCTATAGCATACCTACCATGTAATGCCAATGGTTATTGCTTAATATGCCTTAGTTTTAGCCTCGTTAGAGCTCGTTTTAAAGGCCTTTAGTTAATGTGCAAGTTTGTGTGCTCATTTTTGCCATGTTTAAGGTCTGTCCTATTTTGCTTTGGGTCGGATTTGGCATGGCTTATTATAGCTTCCTTGCATTTCGGACTTGTACCTAAGTAGTATGAAGTAATAGCAATGAACATTCTTAGCCATTGATTTAGTGGTTTGGGACTATCCACCATGTTATTTCAGTCCAATCATCATGCTCATATGCTTGTATTTCATGACCTTTTTGATGTTTCAAGAATTGATGTTTCATGCTTCATGTTTATGCCATTGTGTATGCCTCTAAGATTAGGTCATTTGGATGCCATCTTAGTGGTTCTTGAGGCTTACTTTTGCATGATTTGGGGCTGTTTTGATTCAATTTGGTCATTTGCATCATGAGTCATATGGTCATGTTTTAGGTCCTTAGGTTTGGACTCATGCATAGCTTGCATTGGTAGGTTAATTTGACATCATTTCCTACATGTTTTCAAGGCTTATAATGCATGTCATATGTCCATGATCATTCCCTTCTAAGTGTGCTTAGAAGTAGTCTTTTGATGCTTAAGCATTTAGGCCTTAACATGTGCATGTGTGTATGTGTTTAGTCCTTTATTTTGGTCACTTTGGCCATTGTTTTAGGCCTATTTAGAGTTGCCTAAATTATGTATAAGTCCATCTTTTCCATCAATTTACATTACCTCATGTTTGCTTGTATGCTTGCATAAGTGTTTTTCCATGCCATGTTGCATCCTTAGCTTGTATGCCTAGGTTGCATTGCATCTTGCATGCATGCCTTGTTCCTTGAATTGGTGATAGGAATAGGGCCTAATTTGTTTGATTGGTGTGCATTGCATTTGAAACCAAAGTTGCATACTTGGTTCTTTGGGCCATCATGCATGGAAATGCGTGATTGGTGATCCGAGAATCGAGACACATGCCCCTTTGAGTTACAAACAGGATAAGGGACATGATTGGTGCATATATGGCTTGAATTGTATTGCCATGCAAGTTCTGTCCTCTGCTGCTGTGAGTTGCAGGTTCTGCAGGCATTCTCTGCCGACCGGCAGTATAA
>NW_021027467.1:361202-401157 GCF_004153795.1 Camellia sinensis
TTATCTATGCCCTTTTTAAAAACACCTTGTGTTTTTCCAGAGAACTTAGAGCCCATAGATTCTTTATTAAAATTATTTTTGCCCTTAGGCTTGAATTTTCTAGGACTTTCCTTCTCACCCATCATCACAGTGGGTTGGCTCCTTTTAATAAGATCCTCTGCTGCTTGCAACATATTGAGCAGCTCTGATGGTGCAACAATCATCTTATTCATATTGTAATTCAAAATAAACTGATTATAAAAATCTGGTAAAGATGAAAGTATCGCATCAATTTTGGTTTCACCATCAATATCTGCACCCAAAGTTTCTAGTATGTTAATGAAAGATATCATTTTTAGAACATGTTCCCGTACTGGAGTACCTTCCACCATTTTAGTGGACATCAAACCTTTGATGGCAATTTCTGCTCAGTTCTCCAAACATTTCTTTCAAGTTAACCATCATGTCTTTTGCAGTAGGAACACCCTCATGCTGCTTTTGCAACACATTGGTCATTGAGGCCAATATGTAGCATTTTGCAACATCATCTGCCTCATGCCACTTCCTAACAGCCTCACGTTGTTCATCAGTGGCATCCGCCTCAGGAAGCGCAGGTGGATTAGTGGTTAGGACATGGTTCAATTTTTCAACAGTGAGGACAATTGTTAAATTTCTCTTCCAGTCCACATAGTCTGATCCAGTCAAACGATTATCGTCAAGAATTTTGGACAAAGGATTAAAGTTGGTCATTTTTAACTACATATGTTAAAAATTAAAACATGCGTCAGAAGAATATAAGTATTGCATTGTATATAAATCCATAGGATGCGAGATTTTGAATCTAGTATGGTAATACTCATGAGAATTATCATTCAAAACAATCACAAATAATTTAGAACCCCCACAAATATAACACTTATATTTAAAACATTCATAGTGAGCATTGGGAAATCAATCCTGCATGTACAAAAATTTCTTTTGAAATAAATGAACATACCTTGAATCAGTGGGTAGCTGCTGCCCATCATAATATCATCTCATGTTATCATTTTTCTTTTTCTTTTAGAAAAATTAAATTTATTTATGACTCCTAATTTTTCTTTTGGCCTCCAAATCAACTCGTATGACACCTTTTGATTACCATTTAGTATTTGTCTAAGTGCAAACCATTGTTTAGATGCATAGCATAAACGTGTAAGATTATGCTTTTATTTTAGCTGACACTCCCACTAGTCACAATTTTGCTTTTCACAAAATAAATAAAACAAACTAATTAATTAAAACCCAACCGGCCCTTTTGGTATCATTTGAATCTCAATTAATCAGAATTTTTATTTACCAACAATGGAGGGCCATAGGCATTATTTTTTCTTAAAATAATCCTATTTAACACTTAATTATTAAAATGGGGTACCAATAACATTTATAACTAATTTATCCCCATAAATTAGCAAATTAATTTTCATGATATCATAAGTAACATGAAACCCACAAATATATATATATATATATATCTGTTACATACCATCAGCAGTAAAAATAAATAAATAAATAACAAAAACGGGTGGTTTGTCTTAGAGGTTAAGGGGAAAAACTTTTAAGATCTTTTGTATATAATTTGATTAGCATTTCATAATATAATTTTGCTAAAAATCTAAATTTAATAGTGACAATATTACCTAAGTCGCAAGATCAAAAATCTTCTATACTCGCAATCATCTCTTACACCATAAGTGACGATTATCTAATATTTAATTTAATTCATGCGCAAAAAATTGGTTTTCGAGAGAAAATCTACAAAGATTTTTCTCAACCAAACAACCTCTCATTGACTATGGCATGTCTAAAGTATGATAAAACATTAATTTCATATGATAACATCTCAATGTAATTCATAAAAGAAAACATGCTATAATATTTAATCATGGAATTAAAATTCATCAATATAAATAAATCATGCTATTTAAAATAACAATATACTACAAGTTCTAATTATTTAAAAGATCTTCACATGTTGTATACAATATTTAAATAATTTCATAGCATATTTCTATAATTTCTGTGATTTTCTAAATTTTTTTAGAATTATAAGTAATTAATAATTACACAAAAAATCAGAAATAAATATTATAAAATCTGAAAAAAAAAAACAAAAAATTATACTAGTAAATAAAATTACATAGCAGTAGTCTACTGTAAAAATTTCAAGTCCAGAATCCAAGTCATGCTTCCGCAAGAACAATTTAACGTAAAAATATTGAAATATTCATTAATGAAAAATATTTTATTTTCCATAAAATTCTGAAACTTAAAAATTTTGTAGAACAGTTAATTAGAAGTCCAGCAGTATAAGTCATGCTTCAATAAGAATTATAACAAATAATATAGAAGCAATTAACGTAGTTTTAAATTAAAAATGAAACAAACAGGGCCTTAACAGTCCCATGCCTGCATGAGTGCGTGGTAGAAGAGGATGACGTCATCACGCGTGTCAATGACGTTAGCGCACGGATCAGCAGGACCCTTTTCTTTTAACTCTGGCCTAAAAGATTTGAATTTTCTATTCCACCGAAAATCGTAATCAGACGCGCAATGTATTGTTTCGAAAGTGTTCAAACAAAGATTTCAAATATGTAATTTTTATAACATAAAAATGAAGCACGTAAAAATAGCATGCAATTAAAGTTATGAAAAATAAATATAAATCTCAATTTTTTTTTTTCAAAATTCGATCATCTGATTTTTGAAAAACTTTGCAAATATACTCTATATTATATGGAGCACAACATATATGAAATTCAAAATGATCAGAGATGGTGTAAAAAATATCAATTTTAATGCACAAATCATATCTATACATATATTCATGTATAAATAATACAAAAACACCCAATTGAGGGAAAAAAATAAATAAAAATATTCAGTTTGTTTAGTTTCGTTTTTTTGAAAACAGTTTTTAAAAATATATTCATGCTTTGCTAAATTTTGATTGTTTCACAATTTAAGATCACGCGTGCTATGCCATCTGTACTGAAAATTAATGTGTTTTTCTTAGAGAAACAAGGATTGTTCTCTTATATTTTCTGATCTAGTGGTTGCTTTCAAATAATGTCAATTACTTTTGTATTGTTAATAAAAAAAAGGTTGGAAGCTAATGCAAGAATATTCTATTGGAAATTAGTAACATTGTTTGTTTAATTAATTACCTCTGTGATTTTGATCATGGACCAAAACTTAAACTCAACAAGGAAAATATGGTTAGATAGACAAACCAAGAAAGCAACATGTTCAATTTTCAAACCACAATAGTGATTGATCACATGGGCTTAATTAGCCATTGTCAATGTAAACAAAGATGAGGTTATATGATTCAATCCATCTTTTCTTATCAAAAAACATAATTGATCCTATCTTTGACTCTTACAATGCATAATGCTTTGAATATGAGCCTATGCACAATGAATGATCTTCCATGCTGTCTATAATGTCTAAAAGTAAACTTTGTTTAACCTTTATCCCAACATAATTATAGTTGATGAAGTGAAATGAGCTGAATTAAAAATTTGTAACCCGGTTCGTTTAATAAACTTCATTTTATATGTACTTATTTGGCTAACTTGACAGAATCTAAACCCTAAATAGGCACTATAATGTGTTTCTATAATAATGACTATTTTTTTTAGCCAAACGGTAGGAGATTTATTGCTAATATCAGAAAATTACACAATAAATTCAGAGCATTTTATTGGCTTCAATGATGCGAAGATAATGGAGAATTGAGAGCTCATGTTTCATTTTCTGTGATGTTCTTCATAGCATTGACATAGGGAAAGGCTAAATTTACAAAAACTTAAGCCATTGCTTAGATTTGCTTCTACAAATAACTATGAGATATGTACTGAAATCTAATGTATTTTTCTTATATAAATATAATAGCATCCACAAAATCTCAACATATTTTGTATTGTAAAAACAGGTTGGAAGCTAATAAATGAATTTATGTATTGCAAATGGTCAACGTGTTTATTTAATTAATTACTACTATGATTTTCATGAACCTAAACTTACAGGAAAATAGTTTTAAGGTTGACAAATCGTGAAAGCAACATGTTCAATGTTTCAAACCACAATAGTAATTAACCACATGGATTTAATTAGCCATTTTAATTTAAATAAAGATGGGGTTATATAATATCCATCTTTCTTGTCGGAAATCTGTATTGGATCCTTGACTCTTAAGATATATTAATTCCTTTAAAAATGAACTTATGGGGATATATTTTCTGAGTACCAACACGTGGCAAGGTGACGCCGAAGTGTCAGTCGAGGTGCCACGTGTCTTGGTCGTTGTGCCGAGGTCATCTCGGCTAGGCCAAGGTTGCCTCCGAAGATATCGGAATCCGAGATAAGCGGATAAGGGACAAGAGTCCTAGAATGAAGAGGGAACTCAACTTGGATATGGACAAGAGTCCTAGATTGGGAGAAGACTTCAGTTTGGGTAAAGATAAGACTCTTAGAGAGTTTATCCTAATCCACTGGGAGTCCCAAATTAGCAGTAATCCTAAGTCCATTAGGGCCAGGCACCTTTTGAAACTAGGATTGTATTGGCTATAAAAGAGAGGCATCCCCATGGGTCTAAGGTATGCTTTTGATACTCAAGCTTGTGAGTTTAGTACTTGATTTATCTTTGAGAGATATACTGACTTGATCGTCGGAGTGCCCCCGGGTGGTCGAAACCACCGCGGGATTCTTATATTTCTGTTGCAGGTCAGTCAGGTGTCATCTATTCTGCCAGTGCTCTCCAGCTGGTTACTAAGCGGGCAGTGTGGTCGGAAAATCACCCACACAATTTGGCGCCGTCTGTGGGAAAGAAAGAAGAATAGATGGCCAATAACGAACAGAAGGCTCAAATTAAAGATAACGCTCCTGCTGGGAGTCGGAGACCTATTGATCTCGATGTTGAAGGGGATGACCGCAACACAGAAACTCGTGACCAGAGTCACAGAGTGAAAGACGCCGGCCAGGAAGGTGACGCACCAAAGACAACAGATCGAAGCGGATACCACAACGAAGATGACCTCCAGGTATAGAAGGATAGATACCTGCGGATGAACGAAGACCCTTCCAGAAGTGATGCAAAGACAGGGGCATAAGCGCTCCCAAGAAGATAACATTCAAGTATAGAAGAACTCATCCTGAGTGAGCAGATCTCGGATTTCAGATCCTGGATCCCGAATCCGAGAAGACATGATCTCAGCCTAGACAAGTAGGCCGGAGAAGACGAGAGCTCAACCTAAGTGAGAAAATCCAAGATTCCAGAAGATAAGATCTCGGCACCTGAGTCCGAGAAGAGAAGAGCACGATGAGCAGATCTCAGATCCCAGAAGATAAAAAGGAAACACACAAGATCAGACTAAAGTTGGCCAGAATTGAGAAGTATGCTAGGGCCGAGGAAGACATGCCGGGAACAAAGCCGTTGGAACAAGAAAAGAGAAACGGCTCGCCGATGCGAGGCCGAAAATCAAACTCAGGTTGGAGCCAAGTAAGATCAATAGAGAAACCCAGGCCGGCAACCTCGGCTTGAATTAAACCTCGGCGACAAGGTTGAAGCTACATGTATGATAAGAACCCAAGTGGATTTTAAGTTCACACTGGGGGGGCAGAGAGAAGAAGAATGCGTTTACCACTTGTTGAAATTTGTAGCAATTTACAAGTTGGTTAAACCAATATGATGCTTAACCGAAGTTAAGTCGAGATGATACTTAACCGAAGTTAAGCCGAAATAATGCTTAACCGAAGTTAAGCCCAGATGATGTTTAACTGAAGTTAAACCGAGACGATGCTTAACTGAAGTTAAGCCGAGATGATGCTTAACCGAAGCTAAGCCAAGATGATGCTTAACCGAAGTTAAGCCGAGATGATACTTAACCGAAGCTAAACCGAAATAATGCTTAACCGAAGTTAAGCCCAGATGATGTTTAACCGAAGTTAAACTGAGACGATGCTTAACTGAAGTTAAGCCGAGATGATGCTTAACCAAAGTTAAGCCGAGATGATGTTTAACTAAAGTTAAACCGAGACGATGCTTAACCGAAGTTAAGCCGAGATGATGCTTAACCGAAGTTAAGCCGAGATGATGCTTAATTCACTTGTTGAAATTTGTAGCAATTTACAAGTTGGAATTAAGCTGATTCCTCATCTTCACTTGTTGAAATTTGTAGCAATTTACAAGTCGAAGTTAAGCCGAGATTATTCCTTAATTCACTTGTTGAAATTTGTAGCAATTTACAAGTTGGAATTGAGATGGTTCCTTATCTTCACTTGTTGAAATCTATAGCAATTTACAAGTTGAAGTTAAGCTGAGATTATTCCTTAATTCACTTGTTGAAATTTATAGCAATTTACAAGTTGAAGTTAAGTCAAGATGGTTCATTATCTTCACTTGTTGAAATTTATAGCAATTTACAAGTCGAAGTTAAGCCGAGATTATTCCTTAATTCACTTGTTGAAATTTGTAGCAATTTATAAGTTGAAGTTAAGCCGAGATGGTTCCTTATCTTCACTTGTTGAAATTTGTAGCAATTTACAAGTTGAAGTTAAACTGAGATTACTGTTTCTCTTCGCTTGTTTAAATTCGTAGCAATTTACGAGTTGATGCAAAGCCGAGGTTATTGCTAAACACTTGTAGCAATCTACAGGTTGGTTAAACCAAAGAAGATGCTTAACACTTGTTGAAATTTGTAGCAATTTACAAGATAACGTTAGGTCGACATATGATCATCTGTTGAAATTTGAAGCAATTTACAGGTTGAGGAAAAAGCTAAGTATGTTGTTTAAATACTTGTTGAAATTCGTAGCAATTTACAAATAAATTACTGTTTAACACTTGTTATGTTAATCCTTGTTGATCCCTGTTACAGTATATGTTAATCCTTGTTGAAATTTGTAACAATTTACAAGTAAGCTAGACCGAGATCACCGTTTAAACACTTGTTGAAAAAAAGTTTGCAAAGTTAACATTGAGTAGTATATGTTTCATACTTGTTAGAATTTATGAAAAGTTTGCAGGTCAGTATCTTGCCGAAGTAAAAGTTTTGTAGCTATTATACCCGAGGTATGTAACCCCGAGAAGATTACACAAAGGAGACAAAGTATGAAAGGCATGCAAAATATTCTAAGTATAGAATCATGCAAGAGCAGTTAGAAAAAGATCAAGACATAATTCATGGTGATTAACACGCCCTCGCCATACAATATCATCTTGGGAAGGCCATGGTTGCATACAATGGGGGCAGTTCCCTCAACATTGCATCAATTACTGCGGTTCCCAACAGAACATGGGATTGAAGAAATCAGAGGAGATCAACTGCAGGCGGAGAATTGCTCCATGGCAGCAATGAAAACTACCTGCAACATTCGGGAACCAGGGAAGGCAGAGATTGAAGACAAGGACATGGAGGTCCTAGATGATGTCGGCAAGGAGCCAGCCAAAAAGAGTGAAGAGACACTAAAGAAAATCCTCGTCCAGGAAGGCGACAAAGAGCGCTTTTTTCTTCTCGGCTCAGGCTTAGCCGAAGGGCATCAATGGCAGGATATAGAAGACAGTTGGGAAGACTTCTCAGCAGCCTTCTCGGCCTCGAGCTCAGCCTCGATCTCCTGAAGAGTTTGATCAAGGCTCTTCTCGGCGATTGGCTCCTCGGAGTTTGAAGGCAAAGATTGAAATCAAGAATCTGGAAAAAGAAACAGAAAACAGAAACAAGAATGTAATTCGTAATCAAGAATGGTGATGAAGCTATCAAGAAATCAAGACAAAAAGATTGCACAAGTGTGTCAAGCCAAGAACAGTGGTAGAAATCAATAGATGTGTGAACAGTATGTATTCAAGAAGATGATTTGGAAATAACGGGTAAAACAAGCAATGGTGATTAACAATGAAGCAGAGTTTCTTGGAAAGCAACAAGAAATAAAACCAAGAGGAACAGTGACTTACCAAAAAGAGAAAAAACAGAAGTCAAGAAGATGACAAAGTTCAAAGAATAAAGCCAAGTACACAGGCACTAAGTAAGTATGTGAAGAACAAGAAAGTAATGACCCAAACACGATACTAGCAACAGAAAGTGGATATGACAAGAACGGTGCCAGGCATTCAAACAATTCAAAACTTGAAGACAGACGAAAATAGAAGGCAACAGATGGCAAGTAAACAGATTCAGAAGAGTTATGAAAGATTGAGCTTAATAGGAACCATTTTTGTCATTATTCATTGAATGTGAAGCAAAGGTTAAAGTGACTCTACAAAAGGATGGAAGATTAAGTTAACCACAGTTGTGCTTGAACATACGCATGACTTGATTCCTACTGACTCGCGTCATTTTGCAATGAATAAAAGAATTCTTACTTCTGTGAAGAGAAGACTAGAAATAAACGATGAAGCAGGGATAGGAGTGGCTCGGAATTTTCATTCTATAGTTGTTGAAGCAGGGAGGTACGAGGCATTAACATTTGATGAACGAGATGCAAGGAATCACATTGAGAGCATGAGAAGATTGAGGCTAGGGGTAAGAGATACTGAATCAGTTGTACTTTATTTTCATAGGATCCAACAACAAAATTCGAACTTCTATTCTGCAAATGACCTTGATGAAGATGGTCGTATGCGAAACTTGTTTTAGGCTGATGCAAGGAGTAGGGTAACTTATAAAGCATTTGGGTATCTGGTTTCATTTGACACAACCTATCTCACAAACAAATATGATATGCCATTTGCTCTGTTTGTGGGGAGAAGACTTCAGTTTGGGTAAAGATAAGACTCTTAGAGAGTTTATCCTAATCCCACTGAGAGTCCCAGATTAGCAGTAATCTTGAGTCTATAGAAGTCAGGCTTCTATTGGGACTAGGTTTATGTTGGCTATAAAAGAGAGGCACCCCCATGGGTCTAAGGTATGTTTTTTGATACTCAAGCTTGTGAGTTTAGTACTTGATTTATCTTTGAGAGATATACTGACTTGATCGTCGGAGTGCCCCCGGGTGGTCGAAACCACCGCGGGATTCTTATATTTCTGTTGCAGGTCAGTCAGGTGCCATCTATTCTGCCAGTGCTCTCCAGCTGGTTACTAAGCGGGCAGTGTGGTCGGAAAATCACCCACACAGAACTTATGTATAATGACTTGCCATCATCCATGCTTCCCCAATGTTTGAAAGAAAACTTTCTTAAACTTTTAGAGCATGTGTTTGGTATAACGAAATAAAATAAAATGAGAATAGAATGAGAGAGAATATAATACAAGGTTGAATTGAATGAAATGAAATGTTCATTCACAGTTTATTGTTTGGATGCCAACATGGAATGATATAGGAATATGATAATTATTCTTGTTGGTGATAATTACAAATAAAACACCAGAAAATACAAATAAAAAAAATTATAATAATTATTGAAAGGGCTGAGGCGCGGAAAATTCGATCTCTTTAAGGAGATTCAAGCCATCTGCGGTTAGGCAAAGCCTCACACCGGTGCAATAGAAAAAACCTTGACTTGTCCCCCCAAGATACAACAGCCCGACTAAGTCGTATGGTTAACCAATACTGCACAATTGGTTGAACCCAAAGCTTTATCACATACACCCTCTTTTATTTGCTTGATAATCTCACAAATAAGAAACTTGAGCTACAATAAGAGAGGTGAAAGGCTCAATTTATAAGAGAGGAATGCTTGGTCACCAAGAAAGGGGTTAACTTGGAGGAAAAGTATAGGAAAGGAAATTGGTGGGAAATTTCCTTGGAGGTGAGGAAACTTGGTGGGAAATTTCCTTGGAGGCATGGTGGATAAGAATAAAGACTTGACTTGGAGACTTGGTGGGCAAGTTTTCATGGAGGAAAAGAAAGGATTAACAAGGAGAACAAGTTATTTGGAGCACAATCATACAGTATAATCTATAACACATTATAATATTAAAATATGTGCTAACAATTCTCATTTCTTAGGTTGGAGAAATGAATAGGTATTCTAATGTTTTTGTTAGAATATGCATTCCATTTAAAAAAGGCGTTCCAAATAAGAAAAGAGAGAATGCAAAATTAGAATGGACATTTCATTCTACCCCATTTTATCGTATCAAATGTGCTCTTATGGATAAACTTGTGAACAAATCCTCCCAGAATGAGTGGAAACAAAAAAATTGTGACCTAGTTGATATAACGTCTAAGTTCGGCATAGACTCTCAAAATAAATAAATAAACAACAAGGTGTACCGATTTATTTTATTTTATTTTATTTTTGATTTTTTTGGTCATACGTGTCAGCCAGATGCGTTGAGGAACCAGATTGCAGTTTCATTGTGTCAATTTGGCTAAAACTAAATTGATTAAGCCTTCATTTGGAATGTGGGTTGGCTTTTTGACTTTTTCGTTTTTTGGCTATTTTAGCCTGGGGTTAAAAAATCTCGTTTGGAATGGGCTTTTTGACATTTTTGACTTTTGTGAGAAAAAAAAATGAAATGATTATGATTTGTATGTGACATTTTGTCTTATTGACTTTTTAGTCTATTTTATCTTTTTGTGGCTAAAATAACCAAAAAAAGATTATCCGAAACATATCCTAAGCTACATAAATTGAATGCAATAAACTTTTTTTTTTATTGGCAAAAATTGATAAAAAATTATTAAACAAGATAATACACTTAAAAAAAAAGAAAAAGAAAGAAGAAGAACGCAAAATGCACCAAAGTAGGACATATCGATTCTAACTAAGTTAACACCGAAAAATAAACTCAATCAAATACAAGACAAATACCAAAGGTTAGTGAGAAATCAACTAAAAAAAACCCCATAAAAACTGCTCCAACTAAAGCAAATTGAAGTCGCATACATGGCCATACAATTTTTGGATGAAAAAGGATAGGCAAGGCAAAGGCAAAAAACAAGCCAAACTAGTGTAAAATTTAGTAGGTCAATGGAAAACGTGATTTTAAGTAAAATCCATGAATTTATCATGGACTCCCGTGCATTGTGGGCAAATTCCATCGTTTAAGTGGTCAATTTAGCGAATTTGCTATTTTGAAAAGATTTGAAACTTTAGTTACTTCTAACACAGACCTTAGAATCCAATTTTGAAAAATCTATCATGATTGTAGAAGTATATATTAATGGTTTCTTTATTTTATAGCAATATTTCTATCTTTGGTAATTTTTGTTATATTTCCTTATTTCCATGTTGCATTGTGATTTTTGTCAATTTCGATAGTTGCCTAGTTAAGTTAGGTCCATCTTTGCTTATAAATAATGGATGTAAGTCTTATAGCTCTTCAATTTTTGAAAATTATTACTTGTTTTCACTTTTCAAAAAACACTTTTCAGAAAATTTTACTTTCTTATTTCTCGTGTTTTTTTGTTTTTATTGAATTTTTTTAATATTTTAAGCAATTTTTTTACTTTTTAGACCCACCTAACATAAATACACTTAAAAAGTAAAAAAATTGTAAAAAAAATCTTTTAAAAATTCACGAAATACCAAAATATAAAAAAAAATAAAAGAATTCAGTACATTTTTTATATTTTTATGTATTTATTAATTTTTTAAAATATTTTTCACAAATTTTTTACTTTTTAAATACATCTAAGTAAGATGTATCTAAAAAAGTAAAAAAAGGGGTTTAAAATTTAAAAAATATTCACTAAAAATAAAAAAACACAAAAATCAAAAAAGTCAATTTTCAAAAAATTTAATTCAAAAAACTCAAACTAAACATACTGAATATATTTCTAGTGTTATATTCTTTTATTCCAAACTTTAAATATTTTTTGCCAATCAACTATTCTCAATATTTTTTGTGAATAAACAAGTTTAAAAAATAATCTTACTTCTAATATTTTTATTTAAATTAACAAATATTAAAATTATTATTATTTGACATTTCATACTACAACACAAATCCCACTAATTAAAAAACAAAAGCAAATCTCATTGCTCCAACTAAAGCAAAACCCACTCAAAAAGCTTAGCACAGCTGGATGTATAAATCCCACTCACCACCTCTTCCTTGTAACAATTCACAATGCTTCCGACTATGCCTCCGTTTGGGTTGATTTTTAATTTTTTAATTTTTTTAGTTATTTTAATTTGGGTTAAAAAATTTAGTTTAAAAAAGATTTTTTGATTTTTTTGATTTTTTTTTGTGAGAAAAGAATGAAATGATTGTGGCTTAGATGTGATATTTTGTTTATTGTGACTAAAATAACCTATTTTATCTTTTGTGACTATTTTAACCCCAAAATCACTTGCCAAACACCACTTACATATCAGCAAACAACAATGCTACATACCATTAAATTTCTACCACTAATACCACCACTAATAATATGACAAGTAAAAAAAAACTAAAACACAAAACACATATAACAATAAATAAGATCCACTATCACATTCTTAATACAACTACTAATTAGTGGTCTACATCATTTTTCTATCAGCAAAAACAAATACATGCTTCCAACTATATTTGAGCAAAAAGCCGAACCTGCTCCACCAACCAGGTGCAGAGGGACACTGGGACGAGGGGTTACGTGTCTCCCCATTTTTTTTAATATATTATATATATATATATATTTTTTTTAATTTTTAACTGACACACATAATCATGTAGAATCCGGATCACCCGTCGCCTTCCCCTATCGCCCCCAAAACGACGTTGTTTTGGGGGCAAATTTTCAGAAAAAAAAAACGCAAGAAGAGGGAGGAAGGAGAGGAAGAGGGAGGGAGAGGGAGAGGGAGGAGGAGGAGGAGGAGGAGGAGGAGGAGGAGGTCGTTTTGGGGGCAAATTTTCAGAAAAAAAAACGCAGAGAAGAGGAAGGAAGGAGAGGAAGAGGGAGAGGGAGAGGGAGAGGGAGGAGAGAGGAAGGAGGGAGGAGGCTGCGAGCTCGCCGTCCTCGTCCCTCGCCGCCGTCGCTGCCGTCGCAGCAGCTCCACCTCGTCGCAGCACCTGCGACCGCCGTCGCCTTTGCCTCCGACCCGTCTCCACCTCCTCCTCCCTCCTCCTCCTCCTCCCCGTATTTATGGCCCCCTCCAGTCCGGCCCTTCCCCTCCTCCTCCTCCTCCTCCTCCTCCCTCTTCCTCTCCTTCCTCCCTCTTCTGCGTTTTTTTTTTTGAAAATTCGCCCCCAAAACGACGTCGTTTTGGGGGCGACAGGAGAGGGCGACAGGGAAGGGCGACCTACGATCCGTTCCCTAATCATGTAGCCATACACTGTCACAAACTTGTACTACTCTTAATTCCAATCAAACACACTGATACACACAGTCCATCTCGCTCACGCTTGTATTTTTATTTTTATTTTTTTGTCTAAATCCTAACTAAAATCTTTTTAAAAATGTTTCAAATCCCTTTTTCTTTTCATTGGTCTATTTTTTTTATTTTTATTTTTTCTAATCACCACCTACTATATGTGTATGGGATGGTGAAAATGATAATTTGAAGGGATCTCTATCAATGCTGAAAATTGATACACAACTTTTTTTGGGAATGAATACACACAATCCCAACAACATTTGTTGGGCAACGCTTCACTGCAAGCGACAGAATTTCTAAAACTTTAAAAGTGTATAAAATTATTTATTTTTTATTTATTTATAATACTTGTTAAGTATTTTTATATTTTTTTTTTGTCTTCTTTATTTCTCTTTGTTACTTTGCAATTACCAACTCGCGATTCACTAGATTGGGATCACACAACACTGATTTGGGAGCACATAAAAACGTTGGTGTCTTCTCTTCATTATTTACCAATAACTTTATTTATTTTTTTTTACTTTTAAAAAAATTATGAGTATTAATTTGTACTTATTTGTTAAGTTTTAATTTGTAAAAAAAAAAATTATTTGTTATTATTTATGTTAAAATAAGAGATTTTGATATGCTAAAATTATGAATCTTAATTGGTGGTGATTTATATTAAAATTATGGATTTTGGTTTGTTGTTATTTGTGTAAAATTAAAATTAAAATTAAAATTAAAAATATTAACTTGTGGAGATTAATATTTAAATTAGGGATTTTGATTTGTTATAATTTGTGTTAAAATTAAAAATTTTAATTTGTTGTGATTTGTGCTAAATTTTAATTTTTTGATTTGTATTAAAATTGAAGATTTTGATTTGTGGTGGTTTGTACTAGAAAGAAAAAAACTCATTCGTTTGAGAAAAATTAGAAAAGAATAATAATCATTAGGTGCATTAAACCAACAAAATATGACTCGAAAGATAAAAACTAATCATTCAATTGTAAAAATTTAAAATTAATTTTTTTTTTATAATGAATATTAATTTTTTATGTTTAATATTAACTTAAAAAATTATTATTATGTTATTTTTATTAATTAAAGAAGAAAAAATTTTAAAATTATAATTAATAAGTGTACCTATATTAAATTCCTAACTCTACAACTGTCACCAGCTAATCAATAAAAAACATAAAAGACAAAGCATAAAGCCATCTACTATACCAAAACCTTTGATGAACTTGTTTAAAATTATAGGAAAATGTTTGAGGACCACAATTTTTGTGGCCACAATGGCTCAAACTGCCAAAACGACGTCGTTTTGGCAGTTTTTGCACCCAAAACGACGTCGTTTTGGCAGTTTTGAGCCATTGTGGCCACAAAAATTGTGACCCTCTAGCATTGTTGAAAATTATAATCGGAATAATTCGACCAAAAATTATGCTAAACACCCTCACGCAGAAAAACACCAACCATGATGCCTTGAACGTAAGAGTACCTAAAAATTGTTGAATAATTTTTACTATATTAAAAATAAATTTTATTTATATACTCAACAACAAACAGAACACAAAAGAAATAAATTAAAAGAAAGAGTTTCCAGAATCTGTTTAATTACATAAATCAAACAGAAAATGGAAATAGAGAAGGAGAGAAGAAAATAAAATAAGAACATAAAATATTTTCTTAGAGTGATCAAGTCCAATGTTTAACACTGTCTCTTTAAGACAGATTCGTCCTCTCTCGGGTGCTCACAGAATATGGACATCTATCTTCTAGGATGAAAAGATCTTCAACGAATAGTAGCAGCACTACAAACTATTCGCACAACGAACACACTTTGTGTTTATACACTTTCTCACAGAAAATTAAATACAACAAAATGTAGGGCGTAATGGCAAAAAAAAGAACAAAAATTGAGTGTAAAATCCAAATGAGGGACTTGTCTATTTATAGGTGCAATGGTGACTTTTTAGATTTGAATCCAACAGGTAACAAACCTGTTCGGTTTGAATTAAACAAATAGGAACCTGTTGGGTTTGAACTGAACAGATATGAATCTGTTCGGTTAGGTATGGAATCTGTATTGAAGAGGTGCAAAAAAATTGAGTTTTTCCAACCAAATTTTGAATTAAAAAATGGTCAGAATTTATTTTCCAAAATTAAAAAAATCAAATCAAATGTTTTTGCCCAAAAAAAATTAGCATTGGACCGGACAAGCCCAACCCAACCTCACGCCACGCACCCGCGTCCAAGTCCAGGCCCGCCTGCCCGACCGATTGGACGAATGACGGCAGAGGCGCACGCGCGTGTGTTTGTTTTGGGTCTAATAAGTCTAGCCCACTTTGCCCATAACCTTTCCCTCTACAAAACTTAAGTGCTCCTTGGGGCCTACCCCAAGTTCCAAACCCAAGCCTCATAAACCTACACCAAGTTTGCCCACCAAAGCAATGTGGGACAAACCTTAACCCATTCTTTACGGAAACTCACCAACATACCATTTCCATAGAGCTCACTTTAGCTTCAATTTTTCATTCACCCGATAATGTGTAATGCGCCGAAATAAATACAATAAATCCATCCCATAAACAGTAGTATAATTGAAATGACATGCTTTCATTAATCAGAGTTTAATATACAAAAGTGACAGATGTGATAAGGGATGAAAGCTACAAACGTATCATGTGCCTTACTAGCTCATATCTTTCCAAGTCGCTGCTTGGGTGTAGCAAAGGTGAGTCATAAGATCAATACAAATAAAGCCCTAGATTTGTACAAATATGAAATACAACATATAAGCAAAACAAACAATATGTGCCTTTAGCTCCATAATCCTCCCAAACTAAGCCCTTGGCGGAGGTATATCACCAACACTTGAAAACGGTTTTCCCATATAGAATGAGCCAAAACTTAGTAGAAATAATCCAGTACAACATATGAAACTTAACGAAGATATAAGGGTAATATGCAATTACAATGCCATTGATAAACTATATCATAATTCTTTTGCAAACCAAGCAATACCAACTGTATTATTTCAATTCATGACATCAGTTCCATTTTATTCAGATAACCAAACTAATAATACAACTCAATAGGTCTCTAACCAGTACTACTATCATATGATCACTTCTATTTGCCATTTTAAGGATCTTTTGTCCGCGGGAATCGGCACCCATATATATGTATACATACGCACAGTTTTCGGGACTTTCACCCTGGACACACAGGCCAACTTAATTCAATGAAATACATCCCCTATCTTCTCTCAAACATGAATTATATCCCCTTTCTCCTCCCAAACATCATACATATATAATGTATTTAAAGACATAATCATATTCACTGACAACGGATGAGAAATTAGTTTCAATTTACCTAATTCTCATGCAATTTCTACGACAATCATAGTTACCCTTCACCGATAGCCCAAAATAGATATTTCTAAATAAATATATAATCTCCAAGCCAGATAAACTATCCACGTTTTCCATAGATGAGTGATAATACACATCTAGCTCCATCATTTATATAAACATCCATCCAATTTTACATTTTTAATATCGATTCCATTTATTTATACAAAATAAATATTTGAGACATTTTAGGGCAAACTCCCATTTCTTCCGAAATACAACCCTAGTATCAAAATCAACAATTTTATTACACCACAACCTCATAGTCACTCTTATAACCATTGTTAATACATCTATTTGTAAACTTCTCTTTTTGATTTTAAACCAAAACTCTAGATTTGTTCAAAATCCTCCAAAATCACAATAATGTTTATACAAAACAAATAACTAAGTTAAAAGTCATATAAGAGTATAGAAAATTGCTACCTCAAGTTTAGAAGACAAGCAAAGTGAGGAAAAAACGTCAAAGACGTTGAAACCAAGTTTTGTTCGGACCAAAGTGAAGCTCTTGAGACGCTCTACCTCTTTCCCAAAGACACTAGGGTAGAGAAACTAACGGATCTAGGTGAAAATGTAGAAAGAGAGTGGGTTTAGAGAAAGAAACTCTAGATCTAGGGTTTTTAGAAAGTTTAGAAAGAGAATGAAAGTGAGAAAAGTGATGTAAAAGGTCACTTTCACGAACTAATATATGCATAGTCCGCTCGAGCGCAGACACAATAAGTTGTCCCACTCGAGCGCAGAATACACACTCCTAGTAGTTTTACAGACAACAAACCAATGCTCGAGCCAAGAAAGGCCGCTCGAGCGCAGAAAGCACCGCTCGAGTGTAAAATACACTCTCCCAGTAGTTTTGTAGATTTGAAAAAGTATTGAAAGTTCACAAAGCCCGCTCGAGCGCAAGAAGTGACGCTCGAGCGTAGGAATAAAATTCTAGGCAACAAAAGTTCAAAAACCAAGCAACCAACCTGTTTCAAACACAACCACTACAATCCAATAGCCAAACTCAAGGAAGTGTAAGGGAAATAAGACATGAACAACAATACAGAGCCATGAAACCCGAGTTCAGAATGTCAAATAGGTTGGGTCTAAAACCAGAATCGCTATGGCCTATTTTGGAAAGTGGGTTAAATGCCACTTCCTAACTTTTAATCCACTTCCCTCTCTCACAAAAAAATCAAAAAAAAAAAGAAGTCAAAAAGCAACTTTTAACCATCTTTCCAAAACACTCCTATATAATGGTTTTGAGCAACCAAATATATGATGTGAATCATTATGCAGCAAAGAAAGCGTTGTCACACGGGCTTGCCAAGTTTGGCGCATGGGTCCCACCTACAAATTAGACCAAAATTTGGAAAAAATCTATTTTTTCCCAAACCATTTTCAAATCATTTCTTACAATCCCCCACGTGAATGGAATTTGATGACAACGGAAATGCAAAAATATGCAAAATTTGTCGAAAGAGTATAAATCGAAAATATCTTGCATCAGGATAAGTAGTTTTCGGCTTTGAACCTTCCCTAGTGATAACCTATCGGACTTACTTGCTAACCAATGGACGCGATGCCTTGAATTGTTCATCCGTTATTGTAAGCCAAGATAATAGATTTCACACAAAATATCTTCTAACACATCGTGATTCTCATGATTGTGTTCATTTTGGCCTTGAACGCTCCTGATTATTTGTGAGTGCTTCTAAAGAATTTAGCCTTTTCATTATTATAGAACCAGCCCCAGTTCGACACTCATATAGATGATTCTTATTGCGAGTATCTCTTGTACTCGTCTTAATTTTTATTCTTTAATCAAGATATAAATAATCATTAAAAGCAAATCTTATCCTTAAACCCTATATACAACACATGTTGTAGATATCACTCTCACAATAGGAATGCGTAGGGAATTTTAATCCCTTAGTGATTTCTGGCGAGCCACACATAACTTAGCCGTCCCTTTGAACTTAGTTCTTGGGATCTCCAGTCATTTAAGTAGGGTTACCATTATGATGACTTTAATGTAATAGGATTTAATCTCATTCCCTTCGATGAACTATACATTTGCTCTTTTATGAAACCTTTCGTTAACGAATCCGCAATATTCTCATTAGATTTTATATAATCTATTGAGATTATTTCACTTGAGAAAAATTGCCTTACGGTATTATGTCGACGATGAATATGTCATGACTTACCATTGTTCATATGACTCTATGCCCTGCCTATTGCTGATTGACTATCACAATGAATGCAAATAGCCGGCAGAGGTTTTAGCTACATTGGAATGTCTTCTAAGAAGTGGCGAAGCCATTCTGCTTCTTCTCCTGCTTTGTCTAAAGCAATAAACTCAGATTCCATTGTGGATTGTGCGATACATGTTTGTTTCGTGGATTTCTAAGAAACAGAAGCGCCTCTCAAAGTAAAGACATATCCACTAGTGGATTTTGAATCTTTAGTATCCGATATCCAATTTGCATCACAATAGCCTTCGAGTACTGCTGGATATCGAGTAAAGTTTAAGCCATGATCACGAGTAAATCTTAGATATCTAAGAACTCAAATGATCGCTTTCCAATGGTCTTCTCCGAGGTTACTAGTGTACCTACTCAATTTACTAACAGCATAAACTATATCAGGATGCGTGCAATTCATTAGGTACATTAGGCTTCCAATGATTTGGGAGCATTTTAACTAAAACACTATATCACCTTTATTTTTTCGATAAATAAAAACTGATGTCTACAGGTGTTCTTGCTACATTTATATCATCTTTGATATATTTACTAAGAATTTTCTCAATATAATGAGATTGAGATACTGCATATCCATCAAATGTTTTAATAATTTTCATTCCTAATATTACATCTGCGAACCCCATATCTTTCGTATCAAATCTTTTGTTTAGCATTTGCTTGGTTGATTTGATCATGTTTTGACTACTTCCAATGATAAGCATGTCATCCACATAAGGAAAAACAATGACAAAACCTTTGTCAATGTTTTTAACATAGACGCACTTGTCACATTCGTTTATCTTGAACCCATTAGTAAGCATAGCATGATCAAATTTCTTATGTCATTGCTTAGAAGCTTGTTTTAATCCATAAAGAGATTTTACAAGCCAACAAACTTTCTTTTCTTGCCCTAGCACTACAACCCCTTCGGGTTATTCTATATAGATCTCTTCATTTAGATCACCGTTTAAGAAAGTTGTCTTAACATCCATTTGATGTATCTCTAAATTATATAACGTTGCTATAACAATAAGCATGCGGATGGATGTCATTCTTGTCACAAGAAATATGTGTCAAAATAGTCCAGACTTTTATTTTTGTCTATAACCTTTTACTACAAGTCTTACTTTATACTTGCCTATTGAACCATTTGCTTTCATTTTTCTCTTAAATATCCATTTATACCCAACAGTTTAGAACCCGGTAGAAGATCCACCAATTCCCAAGTATGATTTTGCATAATGGATTCAATTTCATTATTAACAGCATTTTTCCACAAAGGTGCTTCAGGACCTATCATTGCTTCCTTAAAGATTTGAGGTTCATTTTCTAATAGGTATGTCAAAAAATCTAGACCAAAAGATTTTGATGTTCTCGCTTTCTTACTTCGATTTGGTTCAGCATTAGTTAAATCTTGTTGGTTGAGACCATTACTAGTCTCTTGACTTTGTGTACAATCATAAGTTCTTTTCTATGAACTTAATTCTTGTTCTTTCTTATAAGGAAAAATATGTTAAAAAAAAACAGCATTCCTTGGCTCTATAATAGTGTTCACATGTATATCAGGTATTTCTGATTTATAAGTCAGAAACCGATATGCACTACTACTATGCGCATAACCAATAAACACACAATCCACTGTTTTTGGTCCTACCTTAGTTTTTTTCGGAACAGGAACTTCTACCTTTGCTAAACACCCCTACACTTTTAAGTATTTGTAGGAAGGTGGTCGACCTTTCCACAATTCATAAGGAGTGCTATTAGTTTTTTTGTGGGGTGTTCTGTTAAGAACATAATTAGCAGACAATATTGTTTCTCCCTACAAGTTCTGTGGTAAACTTGAACTTAGTAACATAACATTTATCATTTCTTTAAGGGTTCTATTATTCTTTTTAGCAATTCCATTTTGCTGTGGAGAATAGGGTGCTGTAATTTGGTGAATAATGCCACGTTGTGCACAAAATTCATTTAAAGGTGCATCATATTCACCATCTCTATCACTTCTAGCCATTTTAATGATTTTACCAAGTTGATTTTCAACTTCAGTTTTGTAGAGTTTAAACATTTCTAAGGCTTCATTTTTACTTCTAAGTAAATATACATAACAATATTGTGATAACCCTATTCCGTATTATGCTAAATAATCTTAATTGTGATTGTGATTATGTGTTTGATATGATTTGGTGTGCCATTTATATGAATATATGTGGTTTTGAATTTCTATCTGTTCACCGTAGGAATATCTGTTTGATTTTCTACTTTGGAATTTAAATTGAAGGCCCTATCGACCACAGAAACCGAAATTGACTATGCCATTGTGATTGGCATAATTTTTAGAGCCTACGGTGAAATTTAATTGAAAATTGATTTGAATCAGATTAAATAGATTAAATTAATGAAATGTTGCTTAATTATTTAATATTAAAGAAGTGTGATTAGAGGAGCTTATTTAAATGGGCCATTTCCACTCAATACCTCTTTTTGGTAATCATTTGGCTGAGATTACCTTAAGGAAAAAAGAGAGAGGGTCGGCTAGAGAGGGACAGAGGAGGAATTGTATAGTTTGGCTCAAGGTTTGTGAGATTTGGAAGCTAGGCTCAAGGATTAACTTCAATTGTGAGGATTAAAGCTCCTAGGTGAGTAATCAACCCTTAACTCATGAGTTTGAGTTGTAATTTTGTGAATTGAAGATTAAATGGTGAGTTAGATCATGAGTTGAGTTGATTAAGTTAAGATTGAAGTCCATGTGTACATACATGTAGAGAATTCCTATAAAATTACATAATCTAGCATGTAATATGTGAATTATGAAAAATTGAGCATTGAAGCATACATGCAAGCATGGTTTTGTTGATTTTCATGTTTATGAGCATCATTGGTACTATTTGAAATGGAAATGAGGTAAAAAATTGACATGCATGTTTGATTATGGAAGATATGAAGCTTATATGAGGGTTGAATGCATGAGCCTTAATTATACTAAAGGAATGTTGATTTATTTTGAAGAATTGGGCCATGATTTTGAGCAATTGACCTCATCTTGCTTATATACTCATGATATATATTGTATTTGCATGTTTTGAAACCAAAATTGTGGGTTTTGGACCTTTGGAGGTTGAATTTGAGCTCAAGAACAAGTTCTAGAAAACCCAGAATTCTTGGTGTTCGCTCGAGCGGGGGAACCGCCGCTCGAGCATAAAATACGAGCTCCCATAATATTTTACAGACATTGATGTCCGCTCGAGCGGGGAGATTCACGCTCGAGCGGGGAGCTATGTAGAGTGACTTTCAGCTCGAGCGTCCGAGTTCACGCTCAAGCGTAAAAATGAGGCAACCAGTACTTTTGCAGACCTAATGGGTCCGCTCGAGCGGGAAAGTCCATGCTCGAACGGGGACCCCTGTTTCAGAAATTTTGTAAAGATGTTCTGTGTTTCGTTTTCCGTTCTCTTTCACTTCTAAGTACTCTTAGGCATGCATTGAGCATTATGAATGAATTAAAAGAATAAGAAAGAAGCCTAAGAGGGATGTATGAATTAAGAACAGATTGAATCGTTTGTGACCCATATGTGTTATGTAATGTGTAGGGTCAAGCTCCAGGGCAGATCACCCAGCCGATCACTGTGAGTAATATCTTAATAGAGATATTTTGAAATATGTTATTTGTCCAATTACTTATTCCTCTATAAGCTTTATGAGTTTGTTGATTTGAACTGTGGAAAATGTTTGCTATGCCATATGAATTGGGCCTAAGGCCGTTTGCTATAAATGAATGGGCCGGAGGCCGTCTGACATGAATGATAGTCCGACTTGAATGGTAGTCTGATATGGATGATAGTCTGACTCAAATGATAGTCTGACATGAATGAATGGGTCAGAGGTCGTTGGATATGAACAAATGGGCCAGAGGCCGTTGGATACGAATGAATGAGCCAATGAATGAGCCCGAGGCCGTATGACATGAATGGATGGGCTAGAGGCCGTATGACATGAATGAATAGGCCAAAGGCCGTATGACACGAATGAATGGGCCAGAGGCCGTATGATACAAATGATTGGGCCAAAGGCCGTCGGACAGGAATGATTGGGCCAAAGGCCGTCGGACAAGAACGAATTGGGCCCGAGGCCGTTTGATGTGTTTAAAATCGCAGTCACCTAACCTACATATACTTATATCTATATATATATGCCTGATAAAAATATGAATTAGGCCCCAGGCCATTCGGTATATATTGTTCTAAGTACTGTTCGTGTAACTTCTTCATTTGATATTATTTACTAGGCTTTCGCTCACGCTCATTCATGTGTTTATAGGTGAGCCAAGGGAGGTCCAAACCTAGCCTCAGTGAAGTTTGTGTGGAACAACCAAGGTTTTGAAGAGTCAACCCATACGTCTCACGCACGAGACTCGTCTTCGCCCTTTTGCTATTATATTATATTTTGTCATGTTGGCGAGGACTTTGGATTACGATTGTATATAGTTTTGATTGGCTGATGTAGACTTGAATGATCCTGTATGTACAGAACTTTGTGTTAGTATATATTTTGATGTGAGTTATTAACGTGTATATGTATGGTTTGTTATGACGTGCCACATAAGCATATCGCTAAGGACAAAGTTTTAAATTTACTTCCGTTTGGCCCCTTTACTCTGATGAGTTATGTCTTATTTGGTTTGAGGCCGTAGGTAATCTCGTGATTACTAGCCGGTTATGTCTTTAATCCATGGGGGCGGGTTCGGGTCATGACAAATATCTTGTGCAATCATCGATAAATGTTATGAAATACTTTTTTCCTCCTCTAGTTTGAACAAATTTAAGATCACACACATCAGTATGAATTAATTCTAGAGGTTCGATTTTTCTTTCAACCGATTTAAATGGAGCCTTAGTTAATTTTGCTTCTACACATATCTCACATTTGTGACTAGGATCAATTTCAAATTTTGGTAAATGATCTAAACCAATTAGTCTACGCAAAGCATCAAAATTCACGTGTTCTAATCTATCATGCCATAAGTTTGACTCAAGAATATAAATAAAAGATGTGTTATTCTTGTTAATAGTAGATTTTGGTGCAATAGTCATTACATTCAACTTAAAGAGACCATCACTCATATATCCCTTACCCATATACATATCACTCTTTGTTAATACAAATTTATCAGACTCATATATAAGCTTAAAACCATTTTTACTTAACAAAGAACCAGAAACTACATTCTTCCGAATGTCTGGTACATGTAGCACGTTGTTGAGGGTTAGTTTCTTCCCCGATGTCATCTTCAAGATAAATTTCCCTTGTCCAGCCACAACAGAAGTAGATAAAATTCCTATGAATAATTGTTCACCCTTTGCAGCATCATTATAAGTAATGAACATCTTCTTGTCAGCGCAAATATGTCGAGTTGCTCCAATGTCAACCCACCATTCCTTGGCACTCATATATCCCTTACCCATATACATATCACTCTTTGTTAATACAAATTTATCAGACTCATATATAAGCTTAAAACCATTTTTACTTAACAAAGAACCAGAAACTACATTCTTCCGAATGTCTGGTACATGTAGCACGTTGTTGAGGGTTAGTTTCTTCCCCGATGTCATCTTCAAGATAAATTTCCCTTATCCAGCCACAACAGAAGTAGATAAATTTCCTATGAATAGTTGTTCACCCTTTGCAGCCTCATCATAAGTAATGAACATCTTCTTGTCAGCGCAAATATGTCGAGTTGCTCCAATGTCAACCCACCATTCCTTGGAATTTCTAACCAAATTAGCCTCAGACACCACAGTAGAGAGATTGATGTCAATTATCCCCTCAAAGATGTAATCTAATTCTATCACATTGGCTTGATTGGTAGTCTTCTTGTTTGTGCTTCCGCGATCTTTCTTAGGGCGGCGGCAATCAGAGGCACGATGTCCAGTCTTGCCACAGTTATAGCATTTTCCTTTGAACTTTTTATTGTCATTGTTGTCGCCTTGTTTAAGACCATCTCCAGCAAACTTTCTCTTTTTGTTATGTGGTTTGGGCACTTGTTCCACTACATTAGCCTTGGACTCAATGGGATTCTTACCATTCCTCTTTTCAACCTTATGGTTATCTTTCTCAATTCTTAGTCATACAATCAGTTCATCTATGATCATCTCTTTGCGTTTATATTTTAAATAATTTTTAAAATCTTTCTAGGCCGATGGTAATTTTTTCACTAACGCAGCGACTTGGAAAGACTCGTTAAGAGACATATGTTCAACATGAATATCATGCAAAATTAATTGGAAACTTTGAACTTGAGAAATTACCGTTTGGGAGTCTATCATAATAAAATCTAGAAATTTACCGACAACAAATTTCTTTGTGCTGACATCCTCTGCCTTGTATTTTTTTCCCCAAAGAATCCCACAATTCTTTTGTTTTTTTTGGAGGACTGTACACATTATACAACATGTTGTCTAAACCATTGAGGATGTAGTTTCTACACAGAAAATCAGAATGTTTCCAGGCGTCTACAGCGGCAACAACTTGTCAATCACTTTTATCCTCTTTAAACACTGGAGCCTCCTCACGGAGAAACCAGGAAAGATTAAGAGTTGTAACGTAGAACAACATTTTCTGCTGCTATCTCTTAAACTCGGTGCCATTAAATTTTTCTTTCTCCATGATTTATTAGAACTTGAACATGGTTCTGGATAGGGACCGGAGTCGTTGTAACAATCGAAATTGGAGTACCACTTTCAGTTGCAGTAGCCATAATAT
This sequence comes from Camellia sinensis, assembly GCF_004153795.1. NCBI lineage: Eukaryota > Viridiplantae > Streptophyta > Magnoliopsida > Ericales > Theaceae > Camellia > Camellia sinensis. The sequence continues at coordinate 386,852 of NW_021027467.1, forward strand.
CTAATTACAAAAATCAGAAAAATCGAAACCGAAACACAAATTAATTTTCTAGTTACTCAAACTAGAAAATAAGTTATAACACAAAATAATTTTACTTTTCTAGTTACTAAAACCAGAAAAATAAAATACAACACAATAATTTTATCGATACAATGAAGTCACAAAAATATTTTGTCTTAAGATTGTTGGACAATCTTCACTATATTAAAAGTAAATTCTATTTGTGTACTCAACAACAAACAGAATACACAAGAAATAAATTAAAAGAAAGAGTTTCCAAAATCTGTTTAATTACATATATCAAACAGAAAATGAAAATAGAAAAGGAAAGAAGAAAGTAAAATAAGAACAGAAAATATTTTCTTAGAGTGATCAAGTCCAATGTTTAACACTGTCTCTTTAAGACAGATTCGTCCTCTCTCGAGTGCTCACAGAATATGGACGTCTATCTCCTAGGATGAAATGATCTTCAATGAATAGTAGCAGCACTACAAACTATTCGCACAACGAACACACTTCGTGTTTATACACTTTCTCACAGAAAATTAAATACAGTAAAATGCAGAGAGCAATGGCAAAAAGCAAGAACGAAAATTGAGTGTAAAATTCAAATGAGGGACTTGTCTATTTATAAGTGCAATGGTAGCTTTTCAGATTTGAATCCAACAAGTAACGAACTTGTTCGGTTTGAATTAAACAGATATGAACCTGTTGGGTTTGAACTTAACAGAAATGAATCTGTTCGGACATGTATGGAATCTGTATTGAAGAGGTGTAAAAAGTTTGAAATTTTCCAACCGAATTTTGAATTTAAAAACAGTCAAAATTTATTTTCCAAAATTAAAAAAATAAAGTCAAATGTTTTTGGCCAAAAAAGAATTAGTATTGGGCTAGACAAGCCCAACCTAACCTCACACCATGCACCCGCGCCTAAGCCCAGCCCGAACGGCGGCGGTGGCAAGTGTGTATTTGTTTTGGCTCCAATGGTTCTACCTCACTTTGCCCATAACCCCCCTCTTTACAAAACTTGAGTGCCCCTTAGGGCTTATCCCAAGTTCCAAACCCAAGTCTTATAAACCCACACCAAGTTTGCCCACCAAAGTAATGTGGGACAAACTTTAACCCATTCTTTATGGAAACTTCACCAACATACCAATTCCATGGAGCTCACTTTAGTTTCAATTTTCCATTCACCCGATAATGATTTTGAGTAACCAAATATACGACGTGAATCGTTATGCGGCAAAGAACGCTTTGCCACATAGACCCGCCAACTTTGGCGCATGGGTCACACCTAAAAATTAGACCAAAGTTAAGGAAAAATCTGATTTTTCCAAAACTTCCAAAACCATTTCTAACATAATTTCCCTTATAAATAAATAAGTTTATTTTATTGTATTCAGGTCGAGTTATAAAAGATAGCAATTGCAAGATAATATATCTGCTAAGTTGGTGTTTGATAAAGCGGATAACTGAAAATTAAAAAATAAGTATTGAAAATTGAATGCTGAATTTTTTAAGCTGAAAAGTTGTATGATAAAAATTTAAGTACTGAACTAAAAACAAATTGTTAAATATATATAAGATCAAATTTAAAATTTATTCTTTTCAAATTGTATATTTTATTTTTATATTGTGATGGTGGTGGTAGTGGTGGTGGTGAAGGTATGATGGTGGTGGAAGTGGTAGTGGTAGCAGTGTTGATGGTGGTTACGGTGATAGTACTAGTGGCGTTGGTGGTGGTGGTGGTGGCAGCAACTCACTATAGCAATGGTAGTAGTAACAAAATGATGGTGGTGCTTATAGCAACAATGACAATGGTGATGAAGGTGGTGGTAGTTGTGGTGGTGGTGGTTGTGGCGACATGATGGTGATGGCGGCGGTAGCAGTGGCTTGATAGTGGTGGTTGTGATGGTGGTGGTAGTGATAGCGGTGGTGGTATTGAGTTTATAATAATGTATATTGATACTTACATTTAGTATTTATAAATTCCAATTATAATTAAGTAAATTTAATATGATTTAAAAAAATTTAAGTTTTAGCCTACATTTTAAGAAGCACTTAAATTTTTAAGTGATATCAATTGTGGTTATCAAACAAGCTTAATTTATTATCAATTAACACATTCAGTTTTAAGTGTTGAATCAAGTTATTAAAGTGAGGTCTATAATAAACGATTTTTCATGTTATTAAACGCGTCTATGATATAATCAAATTAAAATTTCAAACAGTACTTTTCTTATAAATGTGATCAAATAACTTGTTGAATCATGGTATGATCTTGTCTTATGAATGAGAAACTAATTTTTTTTTGTTTTATTTTGTTCAAAATTTTTAATTTCATACTTTGACACCCACAAAAGTGTTGTTGGGACCTAATAGGCCCACCACGATAATCCGAACGGTTCATATTGTAGGGCCCTTTGAGAAAATTATCCTAAAAAAATACTCAAATTGTTTGGACAACCGTAACCACTTGATTAGATCACATTTGTTACTAAAAAATAGATGACAAAAAAATTGACTTTCATTATTTTGAAGGCAAATGTAATCTAATAATGAGTTTATAGTTGTTTGATTGATTTAATTTTTTGTAAGAATGATCTTCTCAACATGCACTACAATATGATTGGTAAACCCGACTAATCTGGAACCTACACGAAGTGCCCCTCCAAATAAGTTGAGCAAATCTTACGCTAAACTTGCTAACAATTGACTAATCATGAGACCCAAGAAGAATACATCTTACACAAAAGTCGGGCAAAGCCTATGCTAAATTTGTCGATGGGGCCTGCAAAAGAATTGACAATATTCAATGAGAGTTGTGTAAATAATTTTATGGTGGTATGCATATAACAACCTTCATAATCCAAAATCGTGAACTATCATGATTTTCACAAATAATAACATAATGCGGAAAATAAATAACATACCTGAATCAGTTATGTGAAACCTTCAAGTGACCCAAATTTAATTGAATATAAACCTAATAATAATATTAGTGGAAAAAGGTTTCTCTCTCTTAACCCTCTTTAGAATACATTGAATTCAAAATTAATTTGATGGGTAGTCTAAATGTCCTTTTATAGGTAGAGAGAGGACCAGTTTCCTTATTCAACAATGATTCCACTTTCCCATCAAAGTAGGATACTTGGAAAACACTCTTCTTTATTTACCAATTAATGTATCAAAAAATATGGAATCATAATTATGCCAAATCTCTAATTCATATTACCATATCATGTGGGTAAACATAATGACTAAATAATTAATTTAGTCTTACATTCTCCCACTTGGCCCGTATGATAACTTACATTAAGATTTAACAAGGTAACATTAGGCGTGCAATAAACCATATTCAATATTACATTTAATTTGGTTATCATCATAATACTATAATTAAATAGTTCACTAATGTGAGTCATGGCGGTTCTACACCAATAGTGCGACATAGTCCTTTCCATGTACTACAACACTAGCAACTAGTTTAATATAGCCCTTTAAGTGAAGAGTATAAAGAGGTCCAACGATAATGTCTTTTATGAAAGACTATTCATGGTGTCATTCATTCATTCTCATTTATGTACGTACTCATTTCATAATAGGAAATATATCAGAAACACAAAATATTTAAACTCTTTTTCAATTGAAAACACAAACATAATATTTAAACAAATTGAAAACACAAAATCTTATAAATTACTAGGGGTGCTCATGGTTTGACGGTTTGGCGGTTCGGTTGCGGCCAAATAAATCTCAAATCCGCCATCCGTCCGCCAAATTGGCGGATTGGAGAAAATCAATCCGCAACCGTTCGCTCATCATCACGCATCCGTCCAAAATGCGGCGGATCGGTTCGGTTCGGTCGGTTTTGGCGGATCGGTATATCCGCTGCTCACCTCTAATAAAACCCATAGTGTTTTATAATATTCCATTAGGTCCATTTCATATAAAAAGACCAAAAAAGCCCTCAAAAAAACACGCGCCCCTCTCTCTCTCTCTTTGAATCTAATAACCGTCTCTTTTCCCCTCTCTATTCTTGCGCAGGAAATCACGCACAGTACCTCTATAGTCCAGAAATCCAAAACCATATTCCACATCTCCTCAATGCCCAGAAGACTGTATTCCTTCCATCGTTACATCGTCGCATCGTCTCATCATCTTCTCCGTCATCCCTACGCCGAGAAGACTGTATTCGTTCCATCGTCACATCGTCTCATCATCTTCTTCGTCGTTCGTACGCCCAGAAAACTGTATACGTTCCTTCGTCGCATCGTCCCTTCGTCTCAACATCTTTGTCGTCGAAATGGGCAAAAAACGTAAGCATTCTACTCATTAGTGTATTTAAACCGTAAACCTCTTTATTAACAACCAACATTGTGAACTTTTACAAATATCCCCTTTTCCTATACATACAATATATAGGAGTCCATATTGTTCATACCCTAACATTTATTCTTAAACCCTCAATCGTAATCCCTAATTTTATTGATTTTTGCAGTCAAAAACATTATAGTTGCCATTACATTGTGTTCACAACTGTCAACATTCGAAAATGTTTTGGTTGTAGTTGTTGTTATTGAAAGCTGTGAACATTCACATTGATTGAAAATGGTTTGATAATCAAATTATTCCAGATGTTATTCAGTTGTTGTTCAATGCTGTGAACATTCACATGGTTTCAAAAACGTTTTGGCCAATTCTTTTTTGTTGCTATTGATAACAGATGTGAACATTCACATTGAGTTAAAATGTTTGAGTAATCAGGTATTAATGGTGTTGTTGTTGTATGCTGTGAAAATTCACATGCATTGACACTCTTTGGCCAATTCTGCTGTTGTTCTTGTTGTTGAAAGATGTGAACATTCACATTGCCTGAAAATTGTAGGACAATCGGATATTATTGGTTTATTTTGTTCTAGGCTGTGAACTTTCGCATTGCCTGAAAATTTTAGGAGATTCAGATATTGTTGGTGCTGTTGTTCTATGCTGTCAACATTTACATTGCCTGGAAATTTTAGGAGAGTCAGATATTATTGGTGTTGTTGTTCTGGGCTGTGAACATTCACATTGCCTGAAAGTTTTAGTTCAATCAGATATTATTGGTGCTTTTGCTCTAGGCTGTGAACATTCACATTGCCTGAAAATTTTAGGTGAGTCAGATATTATTGGTGCTGTTGTTCTATGCTGTCAACATTCACATTGCCTGAAAATTTTGGGATAGTCAGATATTGTTGGTGCTGTAGTTCTAGGCTGTGAACATTCACATTGCCTGAAAATTTTAGGAGAGTCAGATATTATTGGTGCTGTTGTTCTATGCTGTGAACATTTACATTGCCTGAAAATTTTAGGACAATCAGATATTATTGGTGCTGTTCTTATATGCTGTGAACATTCACACTGCCTGAAAATTTTAGGACAATCAGATATTATTGGTGCTGTTGTTCTATGCTGTGAACATTCACATGGATTGAAAAATATTGGGCCAATGAATAGGGATATTTAGATTCTTTTCCCTCTATTGTGAATGTTTGCCTTGTTGGTATTGTTGATTGTTAATGGTGATCCAATAAGTTGATCCATCATTTTATATGTTTGTGTTAACATCCACATGTTCTTCAATGGTGTTCATGGTTGTATAAAAATGCATTGTTTTCCACACACTGACACAATATGTACATTGTGTTTGTGCTGACACAGTCAAAATACACATTCATGTACATATGTGAATGTTCACAACCACACACAAACTCTGGTGATTCACACCCATGCACACAACTGTGAACATGCACATCAGTGGAAATACTGTGAATGTTCACATCTGTTCCACTATGCTAATCACATGAGCCTTCACTTAATTTTTTTTAAATGCTCCATTTTACAGATGTCGCACAAAAGAAAACCGCAAAGAGAAAAAGAGATGAGTGCCATGTGAAGGAAGAAACCCCACAAACAAATACTTGCACCAATGTCGACATGCGCCATGTGAACTACAGATCTAATAAGACCGGACTGGTCAAATTAATGAAAACCACCAAGTTCACACAAGCACAGCTTCGGTGCCTTCAACAAACACCTTTTTGGAATTTGTTTGATGCATTGAGAAACAATCAGATCGCCTTGACAAATGCATGAAGTATGATGATGTTGTTGTGCATGTACTACAAATGTACCAAGCTTCAAAAGATGCCTTCTAAATTGGGGAGAAGAAGATGAACGTACACAACAGCGATATCAAGCTGATTTTTTGTGTGGACTGTGGCAGCAAGCCGATGGACATATCATATGGTGCGAAACCAAAGACTGGCATTGTAAACAAAAGATGCAAAAACGTCATCCGGTTGACTTCAAAATGGATACGCACCCTTTTGACCGAGGCATTGAAAGGAAAAAAGAAAGATGACAACGAAGAAGTTGCCTGACTAGTGTGCATGTATGCTTGCCAAAAGCTTTTTTTCTCAACAAGCGGAGAGACAATAGGATGGGGCTACTACGCACATATGGTCCCATTGGAAAGCATGCAAGAATATGATTGGGCCAAGCAAATTAGGACAATGTTGACATCGTCTATCTTCCAAAATGACAAAAATCCAGCAAAAGTCATCGGCTGTGTCATGTTATTGATGGTAAGTACCCATGTTGTCAAATAATAACATTCACATGTCCTCCAGTGTTGTTCATCTAAGCCAACTGTGAACATTGACATCTGCACCACTGATGTGAATGTCCATAGGCAATTATATTTCACAGATGTGAATGTTCACATCTGAATCACTGATGCGAATGTCCACATTCACTCATAATATACAACTGTGAATGTTTACAACACTGCACCATAGGCAATTATGTTTCACTAATGTGAATGTTCACATCTGAAGCACTGATGTGAATGATCACATTCACTCATAACATACTACTGTGCATGTTCACAACAGTGCCACATCACTTATGTTTCGCAGATGTGAATGTTCACATCTGAATCACTGATGTGAATGATGACATTCACTCATAACATACTACTGTGAATGTTCACAACAGTGCCACATCACTCACGTTTCACAGATGTGAATGTTCACATCTGAACCACTGATGTGAATGTTCACATTCAATGATAATGTACTACTGGGATGTTCACAACAGCGCCACTGTGATTAATATTCACATAGGTTGCCATTACTATGCAAATGCTAAATAACAATATGTGTTTCTTGTTTTATTGAAATACTGGTTGTGTGAGTACACAACCATATTACAACCTCACAGACCCAATGCTTTTCCTCGCTGTGTGAAGTGGGATCTGACTGCTTTACAGAAGAAGATGAAAACCACCTCTTTAGCTGATTTGGATTTTAATGAGGTAGGGCCTTCAACTACTGATCAAAACATTCACATTATAACACCACCCAAATATATACGTTAAGTAACATATTTTTTTCATTTTCAGGTTAATGCCGGTGAACTCTTTGTAATCCCAACAGAATTACAAAAGTTCAAGTATAAAACATTGAAGGTGGAGCTTGAAATTTATGAACCAGCTAGAACATCTCCCAACTTTTCTGACATCAAGGGAGAACAACACAATGGCAGCAACTCCCACTTTTCTGGGGATGGGGTGGAGCTGAAGGACAGTAATGAGGACATTCACATTCCATTTAGCAGCCAACATTATGACAGAGCTATTGTAATACCAAACACAAACCAACCTGATATCATTGATGTGCTTATCCAAGAAAATCGGAAGGCTTGGGGCGTCATAAGGCAATGGGAAGCAAAGTACAAACACCTTCAATTTTCATGGGAGTTAAGGGCAAGAGTCATAGCTGCTCTTGAACATAAATTGTTTAACCAGTCCAGCCCGCCCAATGTGAATATCGAAATAAAGAAGTGCATGGGGCAGAAGGATAAAGAAATCAAACACTTAACGCAGCTGGTCATCGACTTAGAATGCGATAAAACAATTCTTCAGGATCTTTACGATGACCAGTCAGTCCACATTGTCACACAGGCTGTGGCAGAAAAGCAACCCCCTAGCCCAATGCAACACAATATCAGCCCACCTTCTAGGGTCAAGCGTATAAAGGAAAAAGATCGCAAAGAACATCGCTAGCCTGACTTCCAGTACCCAGACTTACCTGGCCAAAAGCAGCCCCATCCAGTCGAAATGGTTGAAGATGTGCAGAAACACCCACTAGCGAAGCAGCTAAAAAAATTATCCTTGACCAACAAGTTCAAAGTTTGGACCAAGATGTCCAAACAAGACAAACAAAAGGTCCAAGCTTTACAAAAAAATGGAGGCGATGAGTAAGTGACTGTACAAACATCCAATGTTAACATTCACATTCCGTAATAGTCTATATTCATCACTGTGTTCAATTTTTTTGGTTTGTTTAGATCTGTGCAATGTAAATATTTACATTGGTTTGTTCATAATGCACAGGCTGCTGGTGTGGAAAGGAGATTCAAAGGCTACACATGTGTATTTTGATGACATTGTCAACCTTATCAAGGAGGAATCAATACACAACAATGTATGCCATTACAAACATAATTCACTCTTCATGCATACGCACACACAGACACACACACACTCAGAGCCACAAAATCTATATAATATGACCCCATGTTTGTGCAGCTCATAGATACATATGCTGAACTGTTGCATGAACAACAAGAGGTGGTCAACCCAACTTCGGATGAAGCCTCATTGATCTTCACGAGCATGTGTTTGGTAAAATCTATCATTCCATTATTTGTAATGTGAATGTGAAACTTCACAGTCCATTAATTATTTGTCAAATGTGTACAAAAAGTGATACGAGAGTACCATCCTCGCAAAAGGAGTAAACACATTGATGCACATGTCAAAAACTACCAAGGAGAGAGATACCTACTATTCTCATTGCATCATGAGTACCACTGGACGATAGTTATGTATGATACTAAAGACAATTTGTGGAGGCATTGCAACTCATTGCGCCCAAGAACAAGCATACATGACCCGCATATCGACCCAGCACAGGAAGTTGTAAGTGGCTATTTTTCAACATAAACATGACTTGTTCTCATGCATTAAATGACTGTACACACACATATGTTTGTTGGTGCCTAATTTGAAATTCCATGCACAGAGGAAGTACATTGAGCATGTTGTGAGCGTTATTGGCGAGTCATCACCGCTATACACTAAGTTAACAGGCCAAAATCCAGCACAACCAACCAAAAGTGTTAATGTGTGTCCTCAGCAAGGCGACGACTCGTAAGCCTCACTACATTTTTTTCAAATCCTCCATAACCATTATACAAATATTCATGTCAACTGCTAATCAAAACCATTTCGCATTTACAGAGTGGACTGCGGACTTGCAGTATGTTACATTATGTGGGCGCACATATATCATGAAGAAATTGTGGGCAGCCTCAGTAGTTCAGAATGGTGTGGACTACGAGATTTGTTAGTGCATAATTTTTTGAATCATAAGAAATCAGAGCTTCATTAAAACCTATAGGTGGGGGGTGTCCACCTACAAACTAACCAACAGTCGATTTGAATGTTAATATGGAATGCGTTGATATTTTGACACAACAACTGACTGTAAAACAGTGATACAACATCTGTTAATGGGAAAAAGCCAGCTGCGAATTTTGAACTACTTTTGGTGTTGTTATGTTTTACAGATGTGAATGTTCAAAGTTGTACCACTAATGTGAATGTTCACATTCACTTACGATATCCATACTGCTGTGTTGTTATGAGTGTAATTTCTGCGAATGTTTGAACTTGACTGTTCTATAATACACATAATTTGTGCAGGAGTGTACACTTGGTCTACATGACATAATTACAGATCACATACACATGTGTGAATATTCACATTTGTTCTTGCTCATAACAGTTGTAAATGTCATTCTTCTCTGCCAAATGTGAACATTCACTTATGATATTCATATGCACTAATGTTTACAGATGTGAATGTTCACAGTTGCAACACTGATGTAAATGTTCATACTCACTTATGATATTCATAATGCCGTGTTGTGATGAGCATAATTGATGCGATTTTTGGAACCAGATTTTTATATAATACACATACCTTGTGCAGGAATGTACACATTGTTTGCATGACATCATTACGGGTAACATACACAGGTGTGAATATTCACATTTCTTTTCATTCATAACAGTTGTGCATGTTCACACCATGTCAATCTTTATGCATGTGAAAGTTCACATCACAACTTATATTCATGTCAACATTAATGCATGTTGATAACTAGTTTAGCTTTTTTGGCATGCGAGTTCGATGTAAGTTATTATGTTCTTAGCATCCGCGCATGCGTGCTAGTGTTGCCATGACCCAGTATGCTTTGCAATGCGGGCTTAAATGCTTATATGATTAAACTGTTTGAATGCTCGTGGGTGAAGGTTGGATTTTTGAAGTTGGAAAGAACTCATTGAAAATGCTGTGTTTTAGCGCCTACTTGCGTAGTAGCAAATTCCAAAGGCTTTACAAGCATCGGATATGCAGATGCTTGTCTTCCCAAATTAGGCATCTACTCTGTTCCATACTTGTTTTGCTGTGCCGCCTACAACATACGTAATATCTGGCTAAATAACCAGAATAAGAAACACATTAACGTTTCTAAAACTCTGTAGTCCACGGTTAGTAAGAGGCCGATCTTCGGATGGGCGAGCAGGGGCGCGCTCCATAGCTTAACCTTCCCAACGTTACCCTAGCTATCTCGAGCCGAAACAAGCTCCGTGATAGACGGACATGGTGGCCTTCGTCGCACCCTGAGTCAGTATTATAACTTCTTCATTTTAAAAATATTTAGGTGGCGAACTCTGTATTCTGGCAAAGCAGTTCGAATCGTTGGCACTTCTTTCAATAATCTGTTTTTCATAAAAGATTTGCCAGATTTGGACTCTTGGTTCGATTAAAGAACCTATGACACAATCGAGTCCGACTGTAGCGACCGCCAGGCCTCGCCGGCGCAGTCTACAATTATGAATACATCATAGTGAGTATGAACATTACGAACATCAGTTGTTGCAATTGAACATACACATCTGTAACTTTAGTGCATATGAAAATCATACAGTGAATGTTACATTTGGCAGAGAAAAGAACTGACATTTAACCAACTGTTTAGCACGAACAAATGTGAATATTCACACATGTGCTATGTGATCTGTATAATTATGTCAAAGTACACGCAGTGTACATCTCGCAACTTTATGTGTATTATCGAAGCAGTCAAGTTCAAACACTCGCAAGAAATTCACTCATAACACACAGCAGTATGGATATCGTAACAGTGATGTGAACATCTCACATTAAAGTGGTACAACTTTGCACATTCACATCTGTAAAAAATAACAAACACCAAAAGTACGTTCAAAAATCTCGCAGCTGGCTTTTTCCATTAACAGATGTTTATCACTGTTTACATCATGTTCTGTGTCAAATATCACACGCTTCCATATTAACATTCCAAATCGACTGCTGTTGGTTAGTTTGTATGGACACCCGCCCACCTATGAGGTTTTAAATAAGAAGCTCTATTTTATGATTCAAAAAATATGCACTAACAGAATTCGTAGTCCACACCATATTAGACTACTGAGGCTGCCCACAATTTCTTCCTGATATATGTGCGGCCCAATAATGTAAACATATCTGCAAGTCCCGCAGTCCACTCTGTAAATGCGAAATGGTTTTGATTAGCAGTGACATGAATATTTTGTATAATGGTTATGGAGGATTGAAAACAATGTAGTGAGGCTTTACGAGTCGTCGCCTTAGGCTGGACACACATTAACACTTTTCTTGGTTGTGCTGACGATTTTGGCCTTTATACGTTAGTGTATAGCCGGTGGATCGACTACCCAATAGACGCCTCACACATGCATCAATGTATCTCCCTCTGTGCATGCGGATTTCCAAATTTTTTTTAGGCACAACAAAAATAGTGTGTGTACACGTTCATTAATGCATTGAAGACAAGTCATGTTTAATGTTGAAAATAATAGCCAACTTACAACTTCCTGGTAGCTTGGGTCGATAATGACCGGGTTCATAGTATGCTTGTTCTTCGGGCGCATGAGTTGACAATGCCTCCACAAATTTCGCTTTAGTACAATACATAACTATCTCTCCCAGTGGATATCATATGCAATGCGAATAGTAAAGGGTATCTCTCTCCTTGGTAGTTTTTGACGAATGTGCCATCATGTGTTTACTCCTTTTGCGAGTGTATTCCGTATCATTTTTACACATTGACAATTACTAATGGCTGTCGAAGTTTCAACATTCACACATTACAAATAATGGAAATGATAATTTACCAACAATGCTCCGTGAGACAATGAGCTTCATCAGAGTTGGATATGACCACCTCTTGTTGTTCATAGCAACAGCTTAGATATATTATCTATGGAGCGCACAAACATGTATTATATAGATTTGTGCTCTGAGTTTTGTGATGTGTCTTGTATGCGTTATGCATGAAAGAGTGAATTATGTTATGTAATGGCACTAATTTGTTATTGTTCCTCCTTATAAGGTGACAATGTCATCAAAAGTACAATGTGTGCCTTTGGAATCTCTCTTCCACACCAGCAGCCTGTGCATTATGAACAAAACCATGGTAACATATTTACATTCACAGATTCTAAACCAACCAAAAAAATTGACACATGCATCATATAGAACTATTACGGAATGTGAAGGTTAACATGGATGTATTGTACATGTCACTTATCATCGCCTCCTTTTTTGTAACGCTTGGCCTTTTGTTTGATCTTGTATTGGACATCTTGGTCAAATTTGAACTTGTTGGTCAAGGACTAATTTTTTTTTTACTGCTTCGCTAGTGGGTGTTGTCTGCAATTTCACCATTATCGATGGTTGGGGCTGTTTGCCAGGGTCTGTTATGGGTCAGAGCTAGCATGCTCTTCCGATCTTTTCCTTTTATAACGCTTGACCTAGAAGTGTGGGTGATTTGTGTTGCATGGGTAGGCGTGCTTTTCTGCCAACGCCCTGTGGTGACAATGTGGATGACTGTCAATTCGTAAAGATCCTGAGATTGTTTATCGCATTCTAAGTCGGATGACCGCTGCGTTAGTGTTTATTTCTTTCATCCTTCTGCCAATGAACTTCCTTTAATTGCGATTTAATATGGGCGGGCTGACTGTTAAACAGTTTTATGTTCAGAGGCGCTATGACTCTTGCCCTTAACTCCCATGAAAATTGACGGATGTTTGTCACTCTGCTTCCCACTTGCCTTATGACGCCCCACTTTCCGATTTTTTGATAAAGACTATCATGTAGTCGTTGGTTTGTGTTTGTATACATGCTCTGTCTAATGTTAGCTGTAAATGGAGGAAATGTCCTATTACTTCCTTCAGCTCACCATCCCCGAAACAAGTGGGAGTTGTTGCCATTGTGTATTCTCCCTGATGTCAGAAAAGTTGGGGATGTTTCTAGCTAGAGAACTTCATTAAATTTCAAACGCACATCCCCTCCTTTAAATCATAAACTATGAAATTTTGTAATTCTTTAGATAAAAAACGAGACTTCAAACAGCCATTAAAACCTGAAAATGAAAAAAAGAATAATTAACTCCCTCTTACTTTCATAATCGCGATCGCGATGTCTATACATGCCTCTTCCACCTTCGACTCCAGTAGACGTCTGAACGGCCCCTACCCGCCATTACCAACAATCACAAATCAGCTCAAGCAAGTCGGTCTTTACACTCTCTCTTGCTAACCAGTACCATCCCCTCTACCCCACACCCGACCGGAAGCATCTGGCTCCCTCGTGCGCTCCCTCGTTACTCACACACCGCTATTTCACCACTACACAGAACACACCATTCGTCATATTTACGCATCTTGCCCAATCCCGCTCAATGGCCAACCTACCTATGTCGTCATTCATCGTCGCCCGCTCTCGCTACACTCCCCCCCCCCCCCAGTAGTACTTCATTGAAATTGATTCACTCAGTGGTTCAGTGTGAAATTCAATCTGTGAAAGTGGTGAGTGCAACTGTTGTAAACTTCCATAGTATTTTGACGTGATCGATCATCATTCACATCAGTATAGATGTGAACTTAATCTCCGAAACATAATGATGTGCAATGTTGTGAACATGCACAATAGTATGCTTCATGAGTGAATGTGATCCTTCCATCAGGCCTTCAGATGTGAACTCTCACATTAGTGAACTATTGCCTATGTGCAGTGTTGTACATTACAGTTGTTATTATGAGTGGAATGGACATTCGCATCAGTTTCAGATGT
>NW_021027467.1:407253-491181 GCF_004153795.1 Camellia sinensis
TTGTAAATTACTTAGAAAATTCTCACTAAATTCCCAGTAAATTCTCAGAAATTTACTTAGTAAATTCTCAGTAAATTACTAATTAAATTCCCAAGAAATTTTCCGTAAATTATTCAGTAAGTTCTCAATTAATTAGTTAGTAAGTTCCTAGTAAATCCTCAGTAAATTATTTAGAAAATTCGAAGTAAATTTTGTATAATTTGACGGTAAATTACTCAATAAAATCTCAGTAAATTACTCAATGAATTCTCAGTAAATTACTCAGAACATTACCCAGTAAATTGCTAAGTAAATTACTCAGTAAATTCCGAGTAAATCACTAAGTAAATACCCAGTAAATTACTAAGTAAATTACTCAGTAAATTACTCAGTAAATTCAAATTAAATTACTCAAAAAATTCTCAGTAAATTATAAAGTAAATTACTTAGAAAATTCTCAATAAATTTCCAGCAAATTCTCAGTAAATTACTAATTAAATTCCCAAGAAATTTTCCGTAAATTATTCAGTAAGTTCTCAATTAATTAGTTAGTAAGTTCCTAGTAAATCCTCAGTAAATTATTTAGAAAATTCGAAGTTAATATTTCATAATTTCACGGTAAATTACTCAACAAAATCGCAGTAAATTGCTTATTGAATTCTCAGTAAACTACTCAGAACATTGCCCAGTAAATTGCAAAGTAAATTACTCAGTAAATTCTAAGTAAATCACTCAGTAAATTCTCATTAAATTACTCAGAAAATTTTAAGTAAATTATTACATAAATTACGTGGAAAATTCTCAGTAAATTCCCAGTAAATTATTTAGAAAATTCACAGTAAATTACTAATTAAATTCGCAAGAAATTCTCAGTAAATTATTGAGTAAATTCTCAATTAATTAAACAGTAAAATCCTAGTAAATCCTCAGTAAATTATTTAGAAAGTTCGAAGCAAATTTTTCATAATTTCATGGTAAGTTACCCAATAAAATCTCAGTAAATTACTTATTGAATTCTCAGTAAATTACTCGGAACATTACCCAGTAAATTGCTAAGTAAATTACTCGGTAAATTACTCGGTAAATTACTTAGTAAATTCTCATTAAATTACTCAGAAATTTCTAAGTAAATTATAAAGTAAATTACTTAGAAAATTCTCAATAAATTCCCAGTAAATTACTTAGTAAATTCACAATAAATTACTAATTAAATTCCTAAGAAATTCTCAGAAAATTATTTAGTAAATTCTCAATTAGTTACTCAGTAAATTCCTTGTAAATCCTCAGTAAATTATTTAGAAAATTCGAAGTAAATTTTGTATAATTTGACGGTAAATTACTCAATAAAATCTCAGTAAATTACTCAGAACATTACCCAGTAAATTGCTAAGTAAATTCCGAACGAATCACTCCGTAAATTCCCAGTAAATTACTCGGTACATTACTCAGTAAATTCTCATCAAATTACTCAGAAAATTCTCAGTAAATTATAAATTAAATTACTTAGAAAATTCTCAATAAATTCCCAGTAAATTCTCAGTAAATTACTTAGTAAATTCTTAGTAAATTACTAATTAAATTCCCAAGAAATTCTCAGAAAATTATTTAGTAAGTTCCCAATTAATTAGTCAGTAAATTCGTAGTAAATCCTCAGTTAATTATTTAGAAAATTCGAATGAAATTTTTCATAATTACACCGTAAATTACTCAATAAAATGTCAGCAAATTGCGCATTAAATTCTCAGTAAATTACTCAGAATATTACCCAGTAAATTGCTAAGTAAATTACTCAGTAAATTCCCAATAAATTATTCGGTAAATTACTCAGTAAATTCTCATTAAATTAATCAGAAAATTCTCAGCAAATTATAAAGTAAATTACTCAGAAAATTCTCAATAAATTTCCAGTAAATTCTCAGCAAATTACTAATTAAACTCCCAAGAAATTCTCGGTAAATTATTCAGTAAATTCTCAATTAATTACTCAGTAAATTCCTAGTAAATACGCAGTAAATTATTTAGAAAATTCGAAGTAAATTTTTCACAATTTCACGGTAAATAACTCAGAAAAATCTCAGTAAATTACTCATTGAATTCTCAATAAATTATTCAGAACATTACCCAGTAAATTGCATAGTAAATTACTGAGTAAATTCTGAGTAAATCACTCAGTAAATTACCCGTAAATTACTCGGTAAATTACTCAGTAAATTCTCATTAAATTACTCAGAAAATTCTCAGTAAATTACAAAGTAAATTACTTAGAAAATTCTCAATAAATTCCTAGTAAATTCTCAGTAAATTACTAATTAAATTCTCAAGAAATTCTCAGTAAATTATTCAGTAAATTCCCAATTAATTACTCTACAAATTCCTAGTAAATCCTCAGTAAATTATTTAGAAAATTCGAAGTAAATTTTTCATAATTTCACGGTAAATTACTCAATAAAATCTAAGTAAATTACTCATTGAATTCTCAATAAATTACTCAGAACATTACCCAGTACATTGCTAAGTAAATTATTCAGTAAATTTTGAGTAAATTACTCAGTAAATCCTCATTAAATTAGTCAGAAAATTCTTAGTAAATTATAAAGTAAATTACTTAGGAAATTCTCAATAAATTTCAAGTAAATTCTCAGAAAAATTACTTAGTTAATTATCAGTAAATTACTAATTAAATTCGCAAGAAATTCTCAGTAAATTCCTAGTAAATCCCCAGTAAATTATTTGGAAAATTCGAAGTAAATTTTTCATAATTTCACGGTAAATTACTCAATAAAATCTCAGTAAATTACTCATTGAATTCTCCGTAAATTACTCAGAATATTACCCAGTAATTTGCTAGTAAATTACTTCAGAAATTCCTAGTAAATTACTCGGTAAATTACTCAGTAAATTCTCAGTAAATTATAAAGTAAACTACTTAGAAAATTCTCAGTAAATTCTCTGTAATTTACTAATTAAATTCCCAAGAAATTCTCATTAAATTCTTAATTAATTACTTCGTAAATACAAAGTAAATCCTCAGTAAATTATTTTAAAAATTCGAAGTAAATTTTTCATAATTTCACGGTAAATTACTCAATAAAATCTCGTTAACTTACTCATTGAATTCTAAGTAAATTACTTAGAATATTACCCAGTAAACTGTGAAGTAAATTAGTCAGTAAATTCCCAGTAAATTACTCGGTAATTTACTCAGTAAATTCTCATTAAATTACTCAGAAAATTCTCAGCAAATTATAAAGTAAATTACTTAGAAAATTCTCTATAAATTCACAGTAAATTCTCAGTAAATTACTAATTAAATTCCCAAGAAATTCTCAGTAAATTATTCACTAAATTCTCAATTAATTACTCAGTAAATTCCTAGTAAATCCTCAGTAAAATATTTAGAAAATTCGAAGAAAATTTTTCATAATTTCACGGTAAATTACTCAATAAAATCTCAGTATATTACTCATTGAATTCTCAGTAAATTACTCAGAATATTACCCAGTAAATTGCTCGTAAATTACTTAGTAAATTCCCAGTAAATTACTCGGTAAATTACACAGTAAAGTATAAAGTAAATTACTTAGAAAATTCACAATAAATTTCCAGCAAATTCTCAGAAAATTACTAATTAAATTCCCAAGAAATTTTCAATAAATTATTCAGTAAGTTCTCAATTAATTAGTCAGTAAATTCCTAGTAAATCCTCAGTAAATTATTTAGAAAATTCGAAGTTAATATTTCATAATTTCACGGTAAATTACTCAATAAAATCTCAGTAAATTGCTTATTGAATTCTCAGTAAATTACTCAGAACATTACCTAGTAAATTGCAAAGTAAATTACTCAGTAAATTCTAAGTAAATCACTCAGTAAATTACTCGTTAAATTACTCAATAAATTCTCATTAAATTACTCAGAAAATTTTAAGTAAATTATTACATAAATTACGTAGAAAATTCTCAATAAATTCCCAGTAAATTCACAGTAAATTATTTAGAAAATTCACAGTAAATAACTAATTAAATTCCCAAGAAATTCTCAGTAAATTATTGAGTAAATTCTCAATTAATTAAACAGTAAATTCCAAGTGAATCCTCCGTAAATTATTTAGAAAGTTCGAAGTAAAATTTTCATAATTTCACGGTAAGTTACTCAATAAAATCTCAGTAAATTACTCGGAACATTACCCAGTAAATTGCTAAGTAAGTTACTCAGTAAATTCCGAGTAAACCACTCAGTAAATACCCAGTAAATTACTTGGTAAATTACTCAGTAAATTCTCATTAAATTACTAAGAAATTTCTAAGTAAATTATAAAGTAAATTACTTAGAAAATTCTCAATAAATTCCCAGCAAATTACTTAGTAAATTCACAGTAAATTACTAATTAAATTCCTATGAAATTCTTAGAAAATTATTCAGTAAATTCTCAATTAGTTACTCAGTAAATTCCTTGTAAATCCTCAGTAAATTTTTTAGAAAATTAGAAGTAAATTTTTTATAACTTCAGGGTAAATTACTCAATAAAATCTCAGTAAATTACTCATTGAATTCTCAGCAAATTACTCAGAACATTACCCAGTAAGTTGCTAAGTAAATTCCGAATGAATCACTCAGTAAATTCCCAGTAAATTACTCGGTACATTACTCAGTAAATTCGCATTAAATTACTCAGAAAATTCTTAGTAAATTATAAATTAAATTACTTAGAAAATTTTCAATAAATTCCCAGGAAATTCTCAGTAAATTACTTAGTAAATTCTGAGTAAATTACTAATTAAATTCCCAAGAAATTCTCAGAAAATTATTCAGTAAGTTCTTAATTAATTAGTCAGTAAATTCCTAGTAAATCCTCAGTAAATTATTTAGAAAATTCGAATGACATTTTTCATAATTTCACCGTAAATTACTCAATAAAATGTCAGCAAATTTCTCATTGAATTCTCAGTAAATTACTCAAAATATTACCCAGTAAATTGCAAAGTAAATTACACAGTAAATTCACAATAAATTACTCGGTAAATTACTCAGTAAATTCTCATTAAATTACTCAGAAAATTCTCAGTAAATTATAAAGTAAATTACTCCGAAAATTCTCAATAAATTCTCAGTAAATTACTAATTAAATTCACAAGAAATTCCCAGTAAATTATTCAGTAAATTCTCAATTAATTACTCAGTAAATTCCTAGTAAATCCTCAGTAAATTATTTAGAAAATTCGAAGTAAATTTTTCACAATTTCACGGTAAATTACTCAGAAAAATCTCAGTAAATTACTCATTGAATTCGCAGTAAATTACTCAGAACATTACCCAGTAAATTGCAAAGTAAATTACTGAGTAAATTCTAAGTGAATCACTCAGTAAATTCCCCGTAAATTACTCGGTAAATTACTCAGTAAATTCTCATTAAATTACACAGAAAATTCTCAGTAAATTACAAAGTAAATTACTTAGAAAATTCTCAATAAATTCTCAGTAAATTCTCAGTAAATTACTAATTAAATTCCCAAGAAATTCTCAATAAATTATTCAGTAAGTTCTCAAATAATTAGTCAGCAAATTCCTAGTAAATCCTCAGTAAATTATTTAGAAAATTCGAAGTTAATATTTCATAATTTCACGGTAAATTAGTCAATAAAATCTTGGTAAATTGCTTATTGAATTCTCAGTAAATTATTCAGAACATTACCCAGTAAATTGCAAAGTAAATTATTCAGTAAATTCTAAGTAAATCACTCTGTAAATTCTAAGTAAATTACTCGGTAAATTACTCATTAAATTCTCATTAAATTACTCAAAAAATTCTCAGTAAATTATAAAGTAAATCACTTAGAAAATTCTCAATAAATTCCAAGTAAATTCTCAGTAAATTACTTAGTAAATTCTAAGTAAATTACTAATTAAATTCCCAAGAAATTCTCAGTAAATTATTCAGTAAATTCTCAATTAATTAAACAGTAAATTCCAAGTAAATCCTCAGTAAATTATTTAGAAAGTTCGAAGTAAATTTTTCATAATTTTACGGTAAATTACTCAATAAAATCTCAGTAAATTACTCATTGAATTCTCAGTAAATTACTCAGAACATTACCCAGTAAATTGCTAAGCAAATTACTGAGTAAATTCTGAGTAAATCGCTCAGTAAATTCATAGTAAATTACTTGGTAAATTACTCAGTAAATTCAAATTAAATTACTTAGAAAATTCTCAATACATTCTACAGTAAATTACATTGAAAATTCTCAATAAATTCCCAGTAAATTTTCAGTAAATTACTTAGTAAATTATATGTAAATTACTAATTAAATTCCCGAGAATTTCTCAGCAAATTCTCAATTAATTACTCAGTAAATTCCTAGTAAATCCTCAGTAAATTATTTAGAAAATTCGAAGTAAATTTTTCATAATTTCACGGTAAATTACTCAATAAAATCTCAGTAAATTACTCATTGAATTCTCAGTAAATTACTCAGAACATTACCCAGTATTTTGGGTACGTCTTGGGGGAAGATCCTTTCCAGTTCCAACACTTACTTTATACAATCATCATTCAACACTTGATCCAAATGCCACAATTCAATAGCTAGTCATTATCATTTGTGGTATTTGGATAAAGTGTCAGATGATGGTTGTATGAAGAAAGTGTTGGAGAGGATCCGAATCCCATCTTGACACACCTTAAAGGTGTGTTGTTACGTACTTTTATCAATATGAGGTGGGTTTAAAGGTGTGTTCTAGATAATGGTTGGAAATGTTTAGAGCTTATGTTGTTGGCTTTAAAGGGTGATCACTTGAGCTTTAGGTTAGTTCAATCTGGCTGTAAGTGTAACTTGCCGGCAAGTAATATTTGAGAGTACGAAGAGTTCTGTGTGTCATGACCCGAACCTGCCCCTATAGGTTAGGATCATAACCGGCCAGTAATCGTTAGATTACCTACAGCCTCAGGTAGAATACAGATTTTTAAATAATCATACGGGGCCAAAAGCAGAAGTAGACTTAAAAATTTTGTTCAATGAGCTGTGCTTACATGATAAAGCGAAACATTTCATAAACAGTCCATAAAAACTCACACATAAAAATAGAGTTAATATCTTATACATCCAGGAACTCCAAGACATGCAGACAGCCAAACAAAACAAACTTATATACATGGATGATCCAACGCATTCACCGATAAAGCAAAAATGTAAACACATGAAAAAAAATAAAGTCTCGTGTGTAAGACGTGCGGGCTGACCCCACAACACTTGACTTCCTCTCATATCTTTCATTGAGGTTGGGTTAGGACATCCCTTTGCTCACCTACACACATATAAATGAGAGTGTCACGACCCTAAACCGCCCCTGGAAGGATGGTGCCGTAATGGCCAGTAATCCAAGATTACCGAAGGCCAACTTTCAAAATTCACACACAAACAGAGTATAAATATATGGGGCTCACAAGTACGGAAGCAATACATACAAATCTAATTGGTCCCTAAGAGCTGTACGTAAGTAAAATCAAATGGCATACATCTTCACGTGGGTTACAACTTAGTTATAGATGAAGTAAAGTACACATTACACCTTGATCAAAAGGCTTCTCAAGCCGACGTATGCAAAATACAAGTATTACAAGTCAAGAAGCATAATTTTCAAGATTTGCCGACATAACAAAAATCCAAACAAGCTCGCGAATCACATATAGGCGTCACCGCCTTCTTGCTCATCACCTATATATATATATATATAGAGGGTGAGCTTGGATACTCAGTGAATGATATAAATAATAAGGGTTTGCATGAATAATAGCCGAAGTCTTTTCAAACGATACATATCAAAACTCTATATAACAAGGGATGGACCTCATCCATCTAACAAATCTTCAAACCTTCAAGGGATGCTTACTAGCATCAACATATTACAAATGATGACATTCTGGACAAACAAACCCACGCGGTAAACCGTCAGTGACAAAACAAGACAAAGCAAGGGAGATATCTCAAACAATGGTGTAGTTGCATTATAGTCCCATGGCACTAAAGACTTTCAAAACAAGATGTGCAGTTGCATTATAGTCCCCTGGCACTAAGGACTTCCAAAACAAGATGTGCTGTTGCATTATAGTCCCCTAGCACTAAGGACTTCCAAAACAAGATGTGCAGTTGCATTATAGTCCCTTAGTACTAAGGACTTCTCCAAAAACGTCATCAAAACAAGATAATACTTGATATACGAAATAGGGACAATCATTCATGCTTAACAAATACTTTTCGAAACAAAGCAAAGCAAAGCTCATCAAAATAACATAGCTTTATTAAAAATACCATTCACTTAGTTCTTCAACGTTGGGGTCAAGGCAAAAGTCCGAGTCCTACAAACACATGGCAAAGTCTATTGAACGTACTTTCAAACAAGATTCACATGCAAACGGATGATCTTGGCATTCATCAAAACTAAGTTAAATCAAAACAAAACACTGTTTTTCATCTCGGGGAAAATATGCTGGGCACCAACCAGGTCTTGGCCAAGGTCCCACACTTTTCTCGCCGAGGTGTGGTTCCGACGGCCACATTCAAAAGTGAAGTCGGGAAAATCTAGGTTTCCCTTTGAGGAACATGAAGAACATGAAGATGGGGAAGATGAAGAACATGCACGCTTAAATCATAACTTGTTATTACAAAATCTGAGATTTCATGCTATGAGTTCAAAAACATGGACCTGGGTACCCATACTTGAAAAATCTTGTGAAAACAAACACAAAAACATGGTTCTTGATGCAAACTTTCGGATCAAAACAAGACTTTCTTCAAGAACATAGGAACACTATTTTCTCTTACTAAAACCGACTTTAAATCAATGCAAGGCATGCAGAACAGGTTCGATCATGCAATGCAGCTGGACGATTAATAAGAACAACAAGAGTAGATTAAGATTCTAACCTCAAAACTTGAATCTAACGGTTCAAACTCCCACGGTCAAGCTTGGAGGTCTACTCTCTCACTTAAAAGCTTCTCCTTCTTCTTCCTAGAGTCTCTCTCTCTAGAAGACAAGATTTGATACTAAAATGATATGTTTTCTCGACAGTCACTGACTTAACCCTTTGCTGGGACACGTGGCATCGGCTGATTGGCTCTACTAAAAAAGGTGACTGACTGACAAGACAAGACCATGACAAAGTGTGTTCAACAAGCTAGACGGCAAGAGCACTCTGGCAAGTGATGATCTCGGCTAAGGGTAAAGCTTCGGCAAGTAGGGTGGCAACGACATCGGCCTGGAAGGACAACACTTGACTAAGCTGTGCCACACCTTGGCCTAGATATGCCATACCTCGGTCTAGGTCATACCATTCCAGGAACAAAATCACTCAGTGCAAGGATCAAGGATCTAGAACGCCTAGATAATAACATCTCGGCCTAGATGAGGCACATCTCGGCCTAGGTGACGCACACCTCGGCCTAGATGATGACATTTCGGCCAATATGCCAGGGTGAAGATGGAGGTCAACCGAAGTGGTTCCAAGATAGTTCTAAGTGTGGAAAGGTTCCAAGGTGTCTAGGCTTAAGATGACCTTGGCAACACACCAAGCAAGAACAAAGCATGCAAGCAACACTCAAGCAAAACAAGACAGGACTTGTAAATGTGCATAACAAAACAAGATCATACATAAATGTATGCAAGTATGACTAAGTTGACGTGAGGGTTGTTACATCCCACCCTCGTTAAAGAAGTTTGGTCCCCAAACTTGAGTTATCTTGTTCCAAAAACAATTCTGGATGTCGGACTTTCATTTCCTCTTCCATTTCCCATGTAGCATCCTCACCGTAATGCTCCTTCCATTTAACCTTCACCATTGGTATCAACTTACTTCTCAATTGTCTCACCTGCCTATCGATAATCCGTATCGGCCTCTCTTCGTAGCCTAAATCCTCATTAACCACAATTCTAAAATAGTCGATCACATGCAGTGGATCTCGAATATACTTCCTCAACATCGAAATATGAAAAACGTCATGGACTTGGTTCATTTCTGGCAGCAAAGCAAGTCTGTAGGCAGCGAGGTTAACCTTCTCAAGAATTTCAAAAGGCCCGATGTAACGGGGTGCTAACTTACCCTTCTTCCCAAATCTTGTAACTCCTTTCATCGGCGAAATCTTTTGGAATACATGGTCCCCAACTTCAAATTCCAACTCTCTTCTTCTCTGGTCGGCATAACTCTTCTGTCGACTCTATGCGATTTTGATTCTTTGCTGAACGAGCTTAATCTTCTCGGTTGTTACTTGAATTAACTCGGGACCCAGCAGAGCTTTGTCTCCTACCTTGGTCCAACATATCGGCGACCTGCACTTTCTTCCATACAGTGCTTCATACGACGCCATGCCAATGCTAGCTTGATAACTGTTGTTGTAGGTAAATTCCACCAATGGAAAATGTACTCTCCGACTTCCTTGGAGGTCCAATACACATAGTCTAAGCATATCTTCAAGTGTCTGAATCGTCCTCTCTGTTTGCCCATCAGTCTGGGGGTGAAAAGCTGTGCTAAACCTCAACTCGGCTCTGAAAGCTCTTTGTAGGCTCTGCCAAAATCTTGAAACAAACTTCAGATCTCGGTCCGACACAATTGACATCGGCACTCCATGAAGTCTAACAATCTCATTCATATACAACAAGGCAAGTTTATCGGCGTTGAAGGTGGTCTTAACAGGCAAGAAGTGTGCTGACTTAGTTAGTCTATCTACGATAACCTAAATCGAATCCATACCCTTTTGTGTCTTCGGCAAACCAACCACAAAGTCCATGGAGATGTGTTCCCATTTCCACTTAGGAATCGGTAAAGGTTGAACAAGTCTTGCTGGACTTTGATGTTCTGCTTTCACTTGTTGACAATACAGACACTGGGACACGAACTCGGCTATTTCTCCTTTCATATTCGGCCACCAAAACGTCTGCTTCACATCTTGATACATCTTGGTGTTCCCTGGGTGAATAGCAAACTTGGAATCATGAGCTTCCTGCAAAATTTTTCTTTTCAACTCTGGGATGTCGGCCACACACAATCTTCCTTCAAACTTGAGCACTTGATTTTCTATGGTGTACCCTGATCTCGGCTTTGTGATAATCTCATCGGCTACCTTCTTGAAGAATTCATCCTCCATCTGTCTTGTCCTTACTTCCTTAACAATAGTCGGCTCCACTGAGATCGTGGTTAGACATGCCAAATTTCCAACCATCTTTCTGCTCAAAGCGTCGGCTACGGTGTTAGCTTTACCTGGATGATATTGAATTTGCATATTGTAATCCTTCAACAACTCAAGCCATCTTCTCTGTCTCATATTCAATTCTTTCTGAGTGAACAAGTACTTTAAACTCTTATGATCTGTAAAAACCTGACAAGAAGCCCCATACAAGTAGTGGCGCCAAATCTTTAAAGCAAACACTACGGCCGCTAGTTCTAAATCATGGGCGGGATAGTTCTTTTCATGTGGCTTCAATTGACGAGAGGCATATGCTATGACCTTACCCCCTTGCATTAATACACAACCCAGACCTTTATGCGAAGCATCACTATAAACATGAAACTCTTCATTACCTGATGGTAGTACAAGAATTGGTGCTGCGACTAACCTCGTCTTCAACTCCTGGAAGGCTGTTTCCCTGTCCTCAGTCCATTCGTAAGCCGCTCCCTTCTTAGTTAGTTGTGTCAACGGAATTGCAATCCTTGAGAAATCCTTCACAAACTTCCTATAATAACCCGCCAATCCCAGAAAACTACGAACCTCGGACACATTAGCCAGCCTCAGCCAATTCACAACGGCTTCAATTTTACTAGGATTGACCGAAATACCATCTTCATCAATCACATGACCCAAAAATGAAATAGTGGAAAGCCAAAACTCACACTTGTTAAACTTAGCATACAATTTCCGATCCCTCAAAGTCCGTAAGGTAAGTCTCAAATGATCCTCGTGTTCAGCTTTACTCTTAGAGTAGACCAATATATCATCGATGAAGACAACCACAAACTCATCTAGATATGGCTTAAAGACTCTGTTCATCAAATCCATAAATGCTGCAGGGGCATTGGTCACTCCAAAAGGCATTACTAAAAACTCGTAGTGGCCATACCTCGTTCGAAAAGCGGTCTTCTCAACATCCTCGGCTTTAACCTTAAGCTGATGGTAACCCGACCTAAGGTCAATTTTGGAAAAGACCCGTGCTCCTTGCAACTGATCAAACAAATCATCTATCCTCGGTAACGGGTACTTATTCTTAATGGTTACCTTATTTAGTTCCCGGTAATCAATACAAAGACGAAGTGTACCATCCTTCTTCTTAACAAACAAGACGGGTGCTCCCCAAGGTGAAGTGCTCGGCCTAACGAAACCCTTATCTAGCAACTCTTACAGTTGGAGTTTCAATTCCTTAAGCTTGGCGGGGGCCATCCTATAGGGTGCTTTAGAGATAGGCTGGGTTCCCGACATGATGTCAACAGTAAACTCTACCTCTCTATCAACTAAGTGACCCGGCAAATCATTTGGAAAGACGTCGGGGAATTCATTAACAACGGGGACGTCGGCTAACTCAACACTTCCCTTCAGATTACTTAGTACACTACACAAATAACCTTGACACCCTTTTTGGATCAACCTATAGGCTTTCATGGATGACATTAAGTAAGGTGGGGATACTACTCCTTTACCCTGAAACGTGACCTCGGCTAGGTTTAGGGGTTTTAACGTGACACTTTTAGAAACACAATTTATGGATGCGCGATTCTCCACTAACCAATCCATCCCCAATATAACATCAAAATGAGTTATGTCCAATGGCATTAAATCAACTAACAATTCAATATTCCCAATCACAACAACACATGCTCGATAGATGGATGCAACATTCATAGATCTCCCAGATGGAGTAGATACAGATAACACATAATCAAGGGGTTCTAGCTTCCTATTAATCTTCTCGACAAACTTAGTAGAAACGAATGAATGCATAAAACCCGAATCAATCAATATATATGCATTTCGAGAGCAAATTGGGAGTATACCTGAGACCACTGTCTCAGCATTCTGAGTGTCTCCCGGTACTAGTGCAAAAACTCTGCCTTGCCTCATCTGTCCTTTCCCAACGTTACCTTTCTATACGGAACTCGTGGTATCCTTATCTTTCTTACTATCGTCAGCCCTTGTTTTAGTACTGTCCCTCACAAAATGGCCTATTTCACCGCATTCATAACAAGCTCCAGACGCCCGATGACAGACCCAGAAATGTGGCTTCCCACAACTTGAACATGCCGGCTTAGTACCACTTTCCTGCCTTGGGTAGCTTGAACTGCTAACATTCGCTTTCTTCTTGGTACCAAATTGTGCTCGGCGATTGTCATAATTCTGTCTCTTCCTCTGGCTCTCTCTTGAACTCTGGTATCTGTTCAAGTTAGCTTCAGCCAGAATGGCTTTGTCCAATACTCCGGCGTAAGTCGGCATGTTGAGCATGTTAACCCGGTCTTGTATCAGTCCACGAAGCCCACTTTCAAACTTCCTAGCCTTCATATATTCATTGTTGACCATGTGGGGTGCATACCTCGCCAACTCGGTAAAGGCACGGTCATATTCTGCTACTGTCCTATTGCCTTGTGTCAAAGTCTGAAATTCGGTAGTCTTGCGATCTCGAACACTTAGGGAAAAGTGCTTGGTGTAAAACAACTCCAAAAATCGGGTCTAGGTCAAGTCTGGATTGCCTTCTCGAACCATCATCCACCATCTGCGAGCGTCGTCATCTTGTGTAAAGGCTGCTAATGTCACCTTCTGGGTGTCGGTGCTGGGAAAGATCTCGAACAACTTTTCCATTTCCAAAACCCACGCTTCGGCTTTCATCGGCTCTATACCCCCTTGGAATCTCGGTGGCTTCATTTTTTTGAACTCTCCGATCAACGCTATTGTGCCATCCCCATATAAGGCTGGTTATGGGAGCACTTGTGGTACTGGAGGAGGTGGAGGCGCAGGCGGAACTGCATTTCGGCCGTTTGTCTGCTCGGCTGGAGTCGAAGTAGCATTAGCGTACTGTTGTCTTGTCTGCCTTAACTCGCGGGCCAAACCTTCAACCAACCTTTCCAGTCTGTCTAATCTGTCCTCAGACTGATCTCGGCCAACTGGAGGTCTACCTCTCCTCATGATGCTATGAGTATGCAAAATGTGACTTTAAAACAAAATGAGCAAATAAACACATAGGCAAGTAACAATTAAGCATGTCGAGACAATGCACACCTTGTTCAAATAGCAAGCAATATGATGCAATCCTAAAATCATTCTAAGGGGAAATCCTATGCTCCTTAGGGCTCCAAGTGTGTAACTAACGTACTATAAGGAACTTGTGCTCTGATACCATTCTGTCACGACCCCAAACCGCTCCTAGAAGGATGGTGCCGTGATGGCCAGTAATCCAAGATTACCGAAGGCTAACTTTCAAAATTCACACACAAACAGAGTATAAATATATGGGGCTCACAAGTATGGAAGCAATACATACAAATCTAATTGGTCCCTAAGAGCTGTGCGTAAGTCAAATGAAATGGCATACATCTTCACGTGGGTTACAACTTAGTTACAGATGAAGTAAAGTACACATTACACCTTGATCAAAAGGCTTCTCAAGCCGACGTATGCAAAATACAAGTATTACAAGTCGAGAAGCATAATTTTCAAGATTTGCCGACATAACAAAAAATAAAACAAGCTCGCGAATCACATCTAGGCGTCACCGCTTTCTTGCTCATCACCTACATATATATATATATATAGAGGGTGAGCTTGGATACTCAGTGAATGATATAAATAATAAAGGGTTTGCATGAATAATAGCCGAAGTCTTTTCAAACGATACATATCAAAACTCTATATAACAAGGGATGGACCTCGTCCATCTAACAAATCTTCAAACCTTCAAGGGATGCTTACTAGCATCAACATATTACAAATGATGACATTCCGGACAAACAAACCCACGCGGTAAATCGTCAGTGGCAAAACAAGACAAAGCAAGGGAGATATCTCAAACAATGGTGCAGTTACATTATAGTCCCCTAGCACTAAGGACTTTCAAAACAAGATGTGCAGTTGCATTATAGTCCCCTGGCACTAAG
This sequence comes from Camellia sinensis, assembly GCF_004153795.1. Taxonomy (NCBI): domain Eukaryota; kingdom Viridiplantae; phylum Streptophyta; class Magnoliopsida; order Ericales; family Theaceae; genus Camellia; species Camellia sinensis. Next base: position 422,360 of record NW_021027467.1, read on the forward strand.
GACTTCCAAAACAAGATGTGCTGTTGCATTATAGTCCCCTAGCACTAAGGACTTCCAAAACAAGATGTGCAGTTGGATTATAGTCCCCTAGCACTAAGGACTTCTCAAAAAATGTCATCAAAACAAGATAATACTTGATATACGAAGTAGGGACAATCATTCATGCTTAACAAATACTTTTCGAAACAAAGCAAAGCAAAGCTCATCAAAACATTGATAACATAGCTTTATTAAAAATACCATTCACTTAGTTCTTCAACGTTGGGGTCAAGGCAAAAGTCCGAGTCCTACAAACACATGGCAAAGTCTATTGAACATACTTTCAAACAAGATTCACATGCAAACGGATGATCTCGGCATTAATCAAAACTAAGTTAAATCAAAACAAAACACTGTTTTTTATCTCAGGGAAAATATGCTGGGCACCAACCAGGTCTTGGCCGAGGTCCCACACTTTTCTCGCCGAGGTGTGGTTCCGACGGCCACATTCAAAAGTGAAGTCGGGAAAATCTGGGTTTCCCTTTGAGGAACATGAAGAACATTAAGATGGGGAAGATGAAGAACATGCACGCTTAAATCATAACTTGTTATTACAAAATCTGAGATTTCATGCTATGAGTTCGAAAACATGGACCTGGGTACCCATACTTGAAAAATCTTGTGAAAACAAACACAAAAACATGGTTCTTGATGCAAACTTTCGGATCAAAACAAGACTTTCTTCAAGAACATAGGAACACTATTTTCTCTTACTAAAACCGACTTTAAATCAATGCAAGGCATGCAGAACAGGTTCGATCATGCAATGCAGCTGGACGATTAATAAGAACAACAAGAGTAGATTAAGATTCTAACCTCAAAACTTGAATCTAACGGTTCAAACTCCCACAGTCAAGCTTGGAGGTCCACTCTCTCGCTCAAAAGCTTCTCCTTCTTCTTCCTAGAGTCTCTCTCTCTAGAAGACAAGATTTGATACTAAAATGATATGTTTTCTTGACAGTCACTGACTTAACCCTCTGCTGGGACACGTGGCATCGGCTGATTGGTTCTACTAAAAAAGGTGACTGACTGACAAGACAAGACCATGACAAAGTGTGTTCAACAAGCTAGACGGCAAAAGCACTCCGGCAAGTGATGATCTCGGCTAAGGGTAAAGCTTCGGCAAGTAGGGTGGCAACAACATCGGCCTGGAAGGACAACACTTGACTAAGCTGTGCCACACCTTGGCCTAGATATGCCATACCTCGGTCTAGGTCATACCATTCCAGGAACAAAATCACTCAGTGCAAGGATCAAGGATCTAGAACGCCTAGATAATAACATCTTGGCCTAGATGATGCACATCTCGGCCTAGATGACGCACACCTCGGCCTAGATGTTGACATCTCGGCCAATATGCCAGGGTGAAGATGGAGGTCAACCGAAGTGGTTCCAAGATAGTTCTAAGTGTGGAAAGGTTCCAAGGTGTCTAGGCTTAAGATGACCTCTACAACACACCAGGCAAGAACAAAGCATGCAAGCAACACTCAAGCAAAACAAGACAAGACTTGCAAATGCGCATAACAAAACAAGATCATACATAAATGTATGCAAGTATGACTAAGTTGACGTGAGGGTTGTTACAAAGCGATAGCCCAGTGAATAATATCAAAATAAAGAAGTTACATGAATGAAATTCGTAACCGACATATCTAACGACCTTAGGCCTATTCACGTTTTTATCGAATATATCAAACGGCCTCAGGCCCAATTTGCTCTTATCAAACGGCCTTAGGCCCAATTTGTTTGGTTCAAACGGCTTTTGGTTCAATCATTCATGTTAGACGGCCTTTGGCCCAATCACTTATGTCAAACTATCATTCATGTCAGATGGCCTTTGGCCCAATCGTTCATGTCAGACGGCCTTTGGCCCAATCATTCATGTCAGACGGCCTTTGGCCCAATCATTCATGTCAAACTATCATTCATGTCAGACGGCCTTTGGCCCAGTCTTTCATGTCAGACGGCCTTTGGCCCAATTGTTCATGTCAGACGGCCTTTGGCCTAATCATTCATGTCAAACTATCATTCATGTCAGACGTCTTTGGCCCAGTCATTCATGTCAAACGGCCTTTGGCCCAATCGTTCATGCAGACGGCCTTTGACCCAATCATTCATGTCAGATAGATTTATGTGTGTTTCATACTCATGATCATGATCGTATTTGTATTCACTTAGTCTTAAGCAAAACACTGACATTTAAAATACTCATTCTTAATTCAAACATACAAATCCATAAGGCATGTACAGAAGTAACGTTTAAGAAAACAACATACTTGAACATATCTCTACTAAGATATTACTCACAGTATTCTGCCGGTGGATTCGTCTTTATGCTTAACCCTACACAATTCATAACACATATTGGGTCACAAACAATTCAATCCGCTCTTTATTCTATTTATTTCTCTTAGGCTTCTTTCTTTACCCTTTAGGTCATTTACAAAGCTCAACGTATTCCTAAGAGTGCTTAGAAATGAAAGAGAACGGAAAACAAAACACAAAACCATTTTTCATAATTTCAGGAACAGGGCACTCCGCTCGAGTGCGGATTTGGCCGCTCGAGCGGACCCCTTTGGTCTGCAAAAGTACTGGTTACTACATTTCTACGCTCGAGCGTGACTCTTTCCGCTCGGGCGGACATTAATGTCTGCAAAAGTTTTGGAAGCCAACATTTCACGCTCAAGCGGCACTTTCCCCGCTCGAGCGGACATGCTGAATTCTGAAATTTTCCAGAATTGCATTTGAAGCTCAAACTTAGCATTCAAAGGGTCTAAAACTCATGTTCTTGATACAAAATTATGGAAATCTTTATACAATATGAGGCCATAAGAAAATTGAGTCTAATTTGTCCAAAATCACAATTGAATTCCCAAATTATTTCACATTTTTCTTGACAGCCCATACCAAATTTATATCTTTAAAACTCATGCAAATTAATTTCCATGTCACTTTGAATTTCCATATCACTTTAAATTTCACATGCAAATTAATTTCCATATCACTTTGAATTTCATATACATGTGAGATATAGGCTTCATTTTCAACTTAAATAACACAATTGATGCTCATCTTCATCAAACATGATCAATTTTAAATCAATTATGTCAAAACTCTTTTAATTTACAAATTAAGTTCTTTGTTCATAAATTCATAATTTTCCAAAGCTTAGTTCTTATTTCATCAAAACATGAAATCAATTCCAAGAAATCTATGATGCATGTAAATTAACAATATCCATAATAAAGGTTCAATCGCTAATTTTTAACATAATTTTCAAACACTTCCAAAATCCAATTAAATTTGTATATATATAATTCATCTCTCAATTTGATGATTCTACTTTCAATTTGGGCAAAATCATTAATTATCATCATGAATCAACTTAGGGTTTTCAAGAAAAATCAAGACTTTCAAGAAAAATTAAGACTTCTCACACCACTTCTTTTTATTCCAATTTCCCCATTGATTATACATCCAAGGTTTATAATCCATAATCTTAACCCAACAATTGAATCCCAACACTTCAAACCCTAAACCTCCAATTTCCATGATATAACACTATATGCTCAAAAAATGTAGATTTTGCATTTATATGATCAAAATAACACAAATCCATCCATTAATGCAAGTATTGAAGAAAAACTAGGGCCCCTACCTCAAGAATCAAGCAAAAGAGCAAAGCTCCAAGAAGAATCCTTCGCCAATCTGAAATCCAATCGCTTGAAAAGTGAGATCTTCAAGCCTTCTTCACTTCTTGGTGAGAGATCTTGGCCAAAACTTAGAGGAATGGAAGATATTTGGGGTCAAAAACCTAGGGTTTTTGGATCTAGGGTGAGAGGAAGGAGGAAGGAAATGGAAAATGCAAAGAATGATCTAGAAATGTGCCTTTAAACTTGCTGAATTTGTGCAGTCCGCTCGAGCGTCTCTTTTCCCGCTCGAGCGTATCTGCTTCTAGCACAAATTCCAAAACTTCAAACGGGCATAACTCTCTCATTCGATCTCCTTTCTAGATCGATCTTGTGTCCAAATTGAAGCCCCGAAAATAAACTTTCCAATGGTTCTAGCCTCACATCCAAATTCAAAGTGTGAAAAAAAGAAAAGGGCAAAAGAGTGACGACTGTTCATAGGAAAAATTATCCAAATTAAATTCTGGGTTCACTCCTACTTTACCATTATGTTACCACTTTGATCAATGTCCCAAAATTAAACAAGGAGGTTCCAAATATTAAATTGAACTTATTATCATCATCAATTTTTGTTTTGTAAATCACTAAGGCCCTCAATTTCAAATCAAAACCAAAATCCTTGTTAATAAATTTCATATTCAAATTGGATACCTCAAAAATAGATTTAATTCATAATAATCATAATTTCTCAAACCTTATAATATAATTAACTTAATTAGCTCCCAAATGGGTCCGTAATTGAAATTAAATTGATTCAAGTTCTTAATTTCGCTTCCTTAAGCTATTTGGACCCTTAAAATAAATCTTCAATAGAATCATATACGAATCAGATTCCACAATTCTCACAAATCCCAAATTAAATTAGGATAACGACTAATTAAAATCTCAAATCTCCTTAATTAACCAAATATAAAATATTATACGTGACGGGGTCATCACACTGTGACTTTATATACTTGGAGGTTTTAGCTAATTTAGCAGTTGTCACCCCTATTGATCTTGTTTTCATGTCTGGTAGAGTTTTGGAGGCCAGTACCTGAGGTTAAAGCCTCTAATTAGAGCATTTTAGTGAGATTTTTGTTCATCCCCCTTTTTGAACATAGTTCTTTATAAGAATTATTTGTTCTCCACTCCAGTTCTTTATTTATTTATTTCTATTTCATTTCAGACTTTTTTTTTTCTTTTTTTTTGGGAGCCATAATATTATTCATTTGAACTGAAATCAGTTGTTTTTTTGTGTTCTAATGTGTTAAGGGGACCTATTTCCCATATGTTCTAAGAAAATTTGCTTCTTATCAAATAAAGGTACGATTTTGGGAAAATAAACAAAAGAGAACAGATGGATGGTGATATGTTTCACATGCAAGGATCATGTGGAGTTCATAATTTGTTGATAATTTGAACATACCAATGTAGGAATTTCTTGAAGCTTAATATGTTCTTAAGTGGTATTAGTCATTTTCTTAGATGAGTTTCTATTATGCTTCTAAATTCAGTGTTTCTTTTTGTTCTGTTTGCACTATCTTCACTACATATTTTGACAGTTGGGTTCAACTTTGTCCATCTGAGTAGAAGCAGTTTTTTTTTTTCATGGTTTGTTTTTGTTGTGATGAGATGTGATTCTTCATATTAATAATGTTACAGGGCTCATGGAACTACTTCTGGGGTTGTGCACTTCATTGATATTCATCCATGAAGAAAACACACTTGTATTGTAAGATGCTGGTTTTTCATTTTTCATTCCTCTCATAAAAATATGTAGATTTGATGCACTAAGCTTAACTCATGGGCATAATGTAGTGTCCATCAGCATTAGAAAGTAAATGCTGAGGCATTTGGACAGGGGTATACAAACTATTGGGTTTTGTTTTAGCTGTCCCCATTGTTCTCTCTCTCTCTCTCTCTCTCTCTCCACCTAATATTTTTTTTAGGGGGGAAGGAGGGCAAAATTACAGTATAGTTAGAATATCCAGTGGCTGATGATATTTATGCTTTGTCTGTAGTTTTCTTAGTTACTAAAAGGTTCAGTGATGACTTGGTAAAGATAATAAAGATGATGATTTGGAATATAAACTAAAGCCTACTGTTGTTTGTGTTAGAAACAGATCTTATCAAAATGTATCATATTGTGGTATTATAAGGGGTTTGGACAACTATATAATTATATGGTTTATTTGATTGCCACACTATAACAAAGTTGGCTTTTGTATTGCTGCTGCAGATGCATGCTGATATTTTGTCCTTGAGTTAACTGATTAGGTTTTTATGAGATAACTAGGATCTCTAATTGTCTGCTTATTAAGTAGCCGAGATAGCTCTGGTTGTGTTTAGTTGCTCGTTGATGTTCATCTTGATGATCATTGAGATTTATGTATTGGCGCAAATACTACCAACTTTGACTGGAATTGTTTCTATGGCATATATTTTTGTGTCCAAGGGTTTAGAATGATTTGCTTTCTTAAACTTAGCTTGTCAAAGTCTATGAACTTTTATTTCTCAACTATTGCTTCTTCTTTTTTTTTTTCCTTTTAATATTAAATAGAGCAGACAAGAATTATGAGCATCTGAACAAAATCATTCTACATGAATTTTATGCAAGCTGAATATTTTGACTGATCATGATAATATATTGGTTGACATGGTTAAATTTCATGTTGGGTGATGATTCAAAGGATTTTGTGATCACATTGAAATTCTTCCACGTTTAATTATTTGATTACATGGTTATTTGGAAACCGAATAAGTTGTCTTTCTATGTTATGACTTAAGAAAATTTTTGAGATTGCTGGTTTACATGAAGGCAGGAGACTCTTCTGGTACTGTATTTGCATAGGATCTTCGGTGGCAACAGCAGCCAATAGTGCTTTCTAGGTTTGCAGCAGGTGACTTTCAGTCCCATTCATTATCTGAGAGTGAAATTCAAGAGGTACAGTATGACAGCTATTCTTCAAAAATTGGTAACATGTCAACATCGCGGGTGTTACCTGTTATGATCTGCTCAAAAGTTGGAATCCTTGCTGTTGTTGAACAAGGTATGAAGTTTGTTGCCATATTTGGCTTTTTCCATTTGAGTGCTCTAGTGGAAAGGCTTAAGGTCATCTTATTTGCTAAGTGTTTTTTTTTTTTTTTTTTTGAATGGCAAAAGAAATCTTTATTGATGAAACATACAAAGTATGGAAAAATACATCAATAAAGAGGAGCTTGGAGCTAACACAAGCTCCAAGCTCCAGTTGGTGAGAACCCAACTGGCAAGAAAAGCAAAAGAAATAGAGCAAGAATAAGCAAGAAGAGTGCATGAACACTAGCAACTAGAAAACACCCAGAAGAGTGTAGACCTTCACACTTTCCAGCAGACAAAACAGAGCAAGAAACAAAGCAGTCCCAACTCAGATCATTGTTTCCATGCCATGAACGCTAGCAACCAGAAAACACCCAGAAGAGTGTAGACCGTCACACTTTCCAGCAAACAAAACACCAGAACGACCAGAACCAGTGCACATACATCAAACCCTCACAATTGGCAACAGATCAGATTACCTCGTGAATAAAGGCAGTGCCTCACACCTCAACAGATCAGATTCCCATGCTATGAACATTATCAACCAAAAAATCCCTCATGAACGAAGGCAATGCCTTACACCAGAAATATTGAAAAAAAGGTCATTAATGGAGAACAGAAAATCTTTAGTAGAGGACTTTAACCAGATAGCAAGCCTGATGATAATGAGATCATGCAACACCTGAATGTTTAGTTGGGAGGCTTGAAAAAGGCATTCATTTCTGATATTCCAGATGGACCAGAGAGTGACCAATGGTATGGCACGCCAGATTCTCCTCTTCTTTTTCTTGCAGATGAGCCCTGCCCACCACTGCAGCAGATCCTCAATAGAACCAGGGACCACCAAAAGGATTCCCCACCATTGTAACAGCCCAGTCCAAGTATAGCGATCTCGGGTTTTACCCCTTGTTGTACAGTGATCCGGACTTGTATCCGTGGATGTTAGCTGTTGTTCATATCTTGTTTACGTCCTTTCATACTTTGTATTTGAGTTATAGGATGTGATGGGTAGGTCTGTTACAGGTTGGTTGTGTTTGGGAACAAAAGGTTGCTGCCCAGAATTTTGGTCTTTCACTCGAGCTAGGGTTTCTTCGCTTGAGCAAGAGTTGGGTTTTGTGTCTGGTGGTTCGAGCCAGAGTTCCTTCGCTCGAGCAAGCGTCTGCGTCTGGTTCTGGACTTGAGAGCTATGTTTCTTGGCTCGAGCGAGATTTTCTTCGCTCGAGCGAGCGAGGTGTATGTTTTCGAGTTCTTCGCTCGAGCGAGCATTCTGTCACTCGAGTGAGCTTCTGGGTTGCAGACCTGAAGCTTCGAGTTTTTGGCTGGAGCGAAACTTTCTTCGTTCGAGCGAGGGTTTCCTGTGTCTGGTCGCTCGAGTGAGCCTGTCGTATATCAACAGACAGTAGCGGGGAAAACATCACTTTTTCATCTTCTTTCTTTTTGCAAACCCTAGATCTGACTCTCTCTCTCTCTCTCTCTCTCTCTCTCTCTATACTTGTCTTCTCTCTAAGGTTTGATCTATCTAGAGTGAGTTTCTACCCTTAGTCCTTTGTTAAAAAGATAGAGTGGGTTGAGGGCTTCGTTTTAATTTGAAAAACTTGAGATTTGGAGCACGTTGGTTTTTGATCTTCATCTCTGTTTGAGCTCAAACTTCGAGGTAGGGATATCCTACTTCTCCTTATGAGCTTTGTCTTTGAATTTTAGCATTTTGATATGTTGGAGGTTGTTTGGTAATTTTGAGAAAGTGTGGGTCTTTGTGTAATTTCACAAAAGATGGGGGTTTTATTTATAATAAAACTATATGCATGTTTAGCACGGAGAAATGAAATAAATGATGGGATTAAAGGGTGTAGTTGGATCATTTATCACACACCTAGTTGAAATGTTGATAATATCTCCATTTGGTGCATTTATTTTCTGTTTAGAAATAATTGCTTTGGGCTATCAGTGGAGGATAGTCTTGATTGTTGTAGACAATGCATGATGATTAGGCAAACTAAAACTAATCAATTGAGTATGCTACCGAATATAGCGGTTGGAATAATACATTAATTTTATGTATTGACTGGTTGTGTATATGATCTGTATTTATATACATTGTGTTGTGTGGGAGGAAATAGGGGATGGACCTCTAAACCGGATTTTGTGTGACATTGATACAGCACTACAATGTGTATCCAGTGTTGATTATGGAAGTATTTGAATTGATTTGATATAGCACTAAAATGTATATCGTTATCAATTGTGAAGTATGGAAGTGTTTCTATGTGACCTCTAAACCGGATTTTGTGTGACATTGATACAACACTACAATGTGTATCCAATGTTGATTATGGAAGTATTTGAATTGATTTGATATAGTACTAAAATGTATATCGTTATCAATTGTGAAGTATGGAAGTGTTTCTATGTTATATCGATACGGCACCAAAATGTGTATCGTTCGTAAAGTATGGAAGTGGTTTATGTGTCATTGATACAACATCAAAATGTGTATCCATCATGAATTTCGAAAGTGTTTTAAAGATGAGTCTCAATCTCATTAAGCTGTTTGGCCAGGTCCTGAGCCTTGTTTTCAAACTCAAAGTTGAAAAAGAAATGGGAAATGAAACGTAACATGGACTTGAATGTCATAAAACTGTAATGTGATAAGTGGGAACATAAGTATGAAACATCTATCAAATGATGTTATTTTAGTCATTGTTCATAGTTGGTTTAGTATATTTCTACTGGGCTGTGGTTCACCCCATATGGGACACCATTTTCAGGTACAGGTAGCATGCCACCTCCAAGGACATAGCTTGAGAGACTAGTGGCAGACAGACCTTTTGTTGAGTTGACTTTCTTTTGATGTATTACATGTAAATTCAAGCCAAGGGCTAAATGTGTATATGAGTTAGCACTCACTTCTTGTAACCAAGTGTTGGCTTGGAAAGTTGTAAGCCCATAGGGCGTTTACTTTTGTTGTCAACATGTAATACTTTTTTGTAATGAATTACTCTGTTGAATAAAAGGCATCACCAGAAACTCATAATGGCCATACCGCGTACAGAATGCCGTTTTCGGGATATCCTCCTACCTGACCCTCAACTGATGGTAATCCGATCTCAAGTCTATCTTAGAGAAACAACAGGATTCTTTCAATTGATCAAACATATCATCTATGGGTACTTGTTTTTAACCGTAACCCGGTTCAATTTTCGATAACCAATGCAGAGTCTCAAAGCCTCATCTTTCTTTTTAGCAAAGAGGGTCGGTGCTCTCCAAGGCGAAGTACTAGGGCAGATAAAACCCTTATCTAACAGTTCCTGGAGTTGAACCTTCAGTTCACTCAGCTCAGCTGGGGCAAAACGATATAGTGCCATGGAAATCTGTGCCGTGCCAAGCACTAAGTCAATAGAGAATTCAATCTCTCGATGGGGTGGTAAACTAACAAGATCCTCGAGAAAGACTTCTGAGTACTCACAAACCACTCTTGGCAACTCAGCCCGGGTCTCATTACACTCGCTACTCATAAAGCTAGTGAGAAGACAACTAAGCTCACTGCGCCCTCGCAGATCATACACCGGTGGTAAGACTCTACCAACCCGACCTCCCAAGAAATCAAAACAATTGCCGCTCAAGGTACATACAGTAACCCTCTGTCGGTAGCAATCTATAACAGCCCGATATGACGATAACCAGTCCATACCCAAAATCACATCAAACCCAGACATATCCATCAATACAAAAGAGAATGGAAGCCGATGATCGGCAACCTCTATATCACAGCCCCGACACCCCTGTTTCAAAATCAGCTCACCCCCAATGGGTGATACAATACAAATAGGAGATGCTAACTGCGCCAACTCCAATCCCAAAACAAATGCAAATGCAGAAAATATAAAGGAATGGGATGCACCCGTATCAATCAACACATTAGCAACTGAATTGCAAAACAAAAAGGTACCTCTGACTACTGATGGAGCCGACACAAGATCCTACGCTATAACAGCATACATGCGCCCTGAAGGTCTCTGATCTACCTGCTCACCCCTCGGAGCATAAGACTGCTGCATAGACTGAGCCGAAGAGGCTCCTTGATTGGCCCTCGAGACCTGAACTCACTGCGATGACTGGTGACTCTATGTCTGCCTTGAACCAGACGCACCAAGCATGCCACCCAACTGTGGGCAAAACCTCTTTAGGTGCCCTGCCTGCCCACACTGATAACAAGTGAGCGGCTGGCCTCTACCTTGACTTTGGCCCTGAGAACGAGCCGAAGATGATACTGCACGCTGCCCTCCTCCCCTCAGTGGGCAAGCTGGAGACTTGTGGCCCAATAGGCCATATTTGAAACAAGTAATATCTCCATGTCTGCCTCTCCTAGAACCCGCACTCGGTACTGGAAAGGTAGATCTCGAATGCACTTCCTGGGACTGCTGAGGGTTAGAACCCCTCTGCCTCTTACCGTCCCCCTGGTTATCCTGTCTCCTCCTGGAGCCCCTCATCATCTCTTCCTCTGCATGCATAATAGTCTCTAGATGGGCTGCAGCCTCCACAAGGCATCCATAATCTCTAATCATGGACCCGGCAACTCGAAACATGAGTCCGGTCCTCAACTCCTTCTCGAACTCCAAACATCTACGCTCCTCGGTTGCCACCAACTCTGGTGCAAACCTAGACAATCTAGTAAAAGTGGCCTCGAACTCCGCCACTGGTGTACTCAATTGCTTAAGCTGAGAAAACTGATCCCTTAGCTTTTCCATTACTGTAGCTAGCAAATACTTGTCCTGGAAAGCTTCAACAAAGGCCTCCCAAGTTCCCCTAATACGCCCTCGCACATACTTCCACCATTGACCCACGTCTCCCTTCAGCTGGAAGGATGCCAAGATCACTCGCAAACCCCTGTCTTCGATGCCAAGCATCTCAAACGTCTTCATCATCTGCTCAAGCCACTAATTAGCCTTCAATGGCTCTTTACGATCACCCACAAACTCATCCGGATTTGACCGGAAAAACTCCCTCTTCAGAAAGGACGGCCCAGCTTCAACTACTTGGGCCTGGACTTGATTCTCAGCTTGGAGAATGTCCATAGACTCCCTCAATACTCCAATCATTTCATGGGCTAAGGCGCCCATGGCCTGTTGACCTACTAGCTCGGCCACGTTGGCCTGACCAACTCCTTTCTCCTGTACTGGAATCTTATCCGGTATAGGCATCTCCTGCCTTCTAGGCCTACCACACCTACCACCACGACCTCGTCCTGACATCCTAATAAAGGTAACAAAAGACGTTAGCACATTCACAAATGTGCCGATGCTAATCTACTCATGTCCTAATGCGATGGACAACAATAATTCACTCCATTCAAACACATAATCACATAAACACTTACAAATTTCATTTTCGGATAATGACCGTCCCGTGGCGTTGTTAGAGTTCTAGTTAGAAATGGTAGTGATTAAGTGCCTTTCCAACCAGACTCCCAGAAACCCATGGACCTGATGAACATCCTGGAAACTAAATTCCATACCCATATAGTCACATAAACATGTTATCACATAAGCACATAACATTATACTTAAATCTCTAACAAGCGAGACAAACCCATTTTGGTACTAACCACTTCACACGTACCCAAAGTATTCAAACCCGATACGCTCTGATACCAAGTTGTAATGCCCTCAATTTAAAGCATATGACAATCATGCATAGGATCCATAAACGTAATAGGAAACTTACATTTCATTTATCAGAGTTTCCTTTACAAAAGATATCACATGCATTACATTTTCATTGATGTTTATCTAGAAACTACAGCATGTAATTCTAAGTCCAAATAACAAAGTAAATGCCCTACGGGCTTACATCTTTCCAAGCTATTACTTGGTTACAACAAAAGAAGAGTTCTAATTCTTTTACATATAAAACCCTCGGCTTGAGTTTACATCTAACATCAAAAATAAATCACCAAAAAGACGCCTTCAACTCCTAAACCTTCCAAGCTAAGATCTTGGAGGCGGCATGTCACCTGTACCTAAAAAATGGTGTCCGAAGTAGGGTGAGCTAAAGCCCAGTAGAGATATGCTAAACAAGATATGAGAATTAACTAAAATATTAGCATCCGATAAATGTTAGACACATAAGACCAACTTATACACTTTCCACGCCCAATCGACATTTGTATCTACGTTTCAACCCATTTCCTTTTATTGATCCCAATCAATTTAAAATGAGACTACAACTCATAATATTAACATTTCAATCAAAAAAATCATTCATGCATTTCCATTCCCTTGCCATTTTATGGAACTACGTCCGAGGGAACCGGGACCCATAAATAGATATCATTTCAGGACTTTCACCCAGGACACTCCAGCCAACTTAGTTATCAATGGAGTCCATCCCCTATCTCCTCCCACACAATGGAGTTCATCCCATATCCCCTCCCATACAAAGATATATATACAATGTATTAAACATGTTGGAATATACAATGACCCAACAATTTACATATTCGACATTTTAATCCAACCGTCATATTCAATGACATAATTCAATTGATTAGTTTCAATTTACCTAATCACCATGCAGTGTCTACAATAATCAAGACTATCCTCCACCGATAGTCCAAAACTGTTATTTCTAAACAGATAATAAATTTATCAAACAAATAATTTATCAACTTTTCCATAGGTGGGTGATTATTTAATCCAGCCACACCATCAAATCACAATCCCTCCCAATTCCATAATTCCACAATGAATTCACTATTTATACAAAATAGTTATTTAATTCCAAACTAGGGCATTTTCCCTCAATTTCCACAATATTGACCCAAAGGTCCAAATCTCACCATTTCAACAATTATACACCAATAACCCCATTTTTAAGACCCACATACACATATGGAGTTTAAAATTGAAAACCCCTTTTTGGCTTGGAGTACTCGGTAAGCTTTATGCTTTAGCATCCTTGCATGCGTGTGAGTGACTGCCATGAATAGCATGCTTACCATGAGGCTATGTGCTTATCTGATATAACTGCCTGAATGCCTGTGGGTGAAGGTTGGGTTACTTAAATTGGAATAAATCATCAAATGTTTTAAAGCCTACTTGCAGGTAGCAAACCATTTTCAAAAACAAACATGAAATGTTTCATTCCAATTCAGGCAACCCGGTCTATATTTGTATGCTGTGCGCATCACATAGTAACCTAGGCTAATAAACCGGAATAAGAACTCACAATGTTTTCAAAAATTGATATCGTGGTTAGTAGAAACCGGTCTATAACCGGGCGAGCGGGGGTGCTCACGAAGTGACCTTCCCCAATCATATCCAAGTTCCCGAGCCGAGGCAACTTTGGTAATGACGGACACGTGGCCTTTGGCAACGAGTCAGGGTTTCCTAAATTTCTCAAAATAAAATATTTAGGTGGCGACTCTGTATCTGGCAAAGCAGTCCATGTTTGGCACTTCTTTCAAAAATCTGTTTTCTCAAAAACGATTTGCCGGATTTGGACTCTTTGGTTCAGACTTAGAACCGTGACTAACGAAAGTCGAGTCCGAGCTGTGGCGAGGTCCCCCGCGGGCTTGTTACAGGCACACCCTCAAGGCATAAAAGAGGTCACACATGCACACATGTAAACATGATTTTGGACTGAAATATGGTCCTAAATGATGCCAAAATTATGAAGATGGCTCAAGCTACACATGTTAGAGGTCAAAATGCTCAAAGCTTACAAGCCAAAACACAAAGAGATGACCCCAAGCAAGGCAAGCATGACTGAAATGGATGGCCAACAGACCTTAAACATGGTAAAATAGTGCCAACACCTTCATGGAACTAAGCCAATACATGCAAGAATCATGGCCTAATCATGAGATACATTTCTAGGCCAAAAGGGGAGATGTAAAGCAAGTATATTAAGCATGTAACAAGCCACAAATCCGACCAAAAACAGAGATTACATATGACCTAAAAACACCCAAAAACCTCTGAAAAAGGGCTAAAACCAATCAAGCACACATGTTACCCTTTAAGCCAAAATGCAAGAAAATAAGACAATGAAGGGAGAAGGGTGTCCCTCCCCTATGCAAGACTTCAAACCACCTTCCTCACCACTGAAAATCCACTGGTTTTCAGTGGTGAGAAGACCAAAACACTTGAGCAAACAAAACCTTATCAAAGAGGCAACAAAAAGGGCCAAATAAGGCCTAAGAGGGTGAGTTTAAACTCAAACCACAAAGGACCCTTAATGAAAGTTCTTAAGCATGAAAATACAAGCCTTTTTTATGTTATGCACAAAAACTAAATCAGCAAGTAAGATAGGTAAAAGACTAGTGTAAGTTTGGGAAAACTAAAGTAAAATGCTCACCCTTGAAGCACACTTCAAGAACAGCCAAGGGAGCCTCCTCATTTTGATCAAAAACAGTCCAAAAACTCAAGAATTAACCTTCAAAGTCCTCAATCTCGGAGTAAGGTGTAATAGTGTGTGTATTGGTGCAAAAGTAAGGTAAAATCACACTTTTAGGCCAAGAAACACACACAAAGGGAGAGAGAGAGGGAAATATAGAGAGAGGGTGTATCTATATGTATAAGCCCTGGTTTTGCCTTCAAAGTCTCTAACCTAGAACAAAGAGGAGAGCCTTCCTCTTATAGGAGTCCCTCTTGCAAAGCTTACACAACAAGCTTGCTTAGAGGGACATCCCTCCATACACGTGTATGGAGGGAGGCAGAGTTGGTGCCAGCTATCACAGCTGGCACAAAATATCTCCATAAAGTAGATGAATAGTGGTCGGCTGCCCAAAAATGTCATTTTGACAAAATTTAGTGCCGACCGGCAACAAATAATGCCAACCGGCAATAAACAGTGCCGACCGGCAATAAAAAGTGCCGATGGCATCAAAAACCAGCCGGTGACCTTTAGCCACTGCCGGTGGTGTGTGGGGATGCCTCACAAGGCATTCCCTGCCCTTCCAAGGCAAAACACAAGTGTTTGGTGCAAAACCAGACACTAAACGGTCGAATTCGGAGATCTTGAGGCAAGGCGCGTAGCCGAGACCTCCGGGAACTCCAAACGAACACAAACATGGATGATCACCGAGTATTCAAACGGTGACGTCCAAGTCTTGAGGACGGTCAAAAATGGGGTGTCTACAATAATGCCGTGTTGTGATGAGCATAATTGATGCGATTTTTGGAACCAGATTTTTATGTAATACACATACCTTGTGCAGGAATGTATACATTGTTTGCATGACATCATTACGGGTAACATGAACAGGTGTGAATATTCACATTTCTTTCTATTCATAATAGTTGTGCATGTTCACACCATGTCAATCTTCATGCATGTGAAAATTCACATTACAGCTTATATTCATGTCAACATTGACAACAATAAGGTAAAAAAGTTCAACCCATGTGTAAGTTTTCACATAATATGATTCGTTTACGTAAGTGTGAATGTCCACATCATGTATTTATCATTACAACTTTAACAAAATATCAGTTTCATACACAAAAAGAAAATGAAAAAGCACAAATGAAATACTAAGTTTGCCAAACCATTATTTTGCTTGCCAACACAACACAATCTTATTTCAGAAATGAATATAAGAATCCAATGTAAAACACAACGTTGAAATGAAAAATGTACATCCTATATCGGCTCCTTGCATGACTTTCGATTATGGCTCTCCAACTTATCATATCTCCCGTACCTTATTTGCTTCAGTTTCTCACCCCTTGATGGGATCCTATTCTTTTTCGGCCTTTCGGGTGGTCTTTTCACAGTTGACGGGTATATAGTGAAGTCCATGGGATCAAAAGGCGGCTTCTCCACCGATGGTATAGGGAATATGGCACCCGAATACGCTGCACGATATGTCTGTACATGAAAGTAATGTTCCATACAATCATTAAGATTGTAGCGACTCTTCTAAATGGCAACAACAGTATGGTCACATGGGAATCCGTTGATTTGCCATTTGAAGCACGAACATGTACGCCTCGCAACATCAACAGTAACAGATGGTATTGAATGAACTTCAAACACATTCTCATTGGCTTTGCTAACTTGCCAAGACCTGCTGTCATTGAACGAATCCATAAGCCTTGTTTCGAATGTAGGACAAATAAGCTCATTCCATTTGTTTGCTTGGTCACGCCGTGCAGACATTTGCCGCATCAACTGAGTACGAATTGTGTCCACCATTTGAGTGATAGGAAGATTACGCGCTTCTTTAATCCAGTTATTAAATGACTCCGCCGCATTGGAAGTCATCTCCCCATAACGCAGGCCCCTGCACAATATCACAAACATTTTACAATACGAAAGTTAACAGGTCTGAACATTCACGTTGACTGATGTGAACATTAACATCATTCGCAGTGAACATTAACATCAACTTACACAATGCACAGATGTGAACACTAACATCAACTTAAATGACAAAATGATGTGAATGTTAACAATAGCAAAATATGACAACAGATGTGAACATTCACATCATTCAAATCAGTCATCATTATCAGATGTGAACATTCACATCATTGACATTGAACATGAAACACAATTGGAAGATTTTTACAATTCTTAACTGAAAATTCACATCGCTACCATTCTGACTTGACAAATGGAATACTTTATGAAACTATTATTACCTGAAGTATGAATTTGCCCAGTGCTAAGGTGCCAAGTCCTTGAAAAAATCATGTGCTCGTTGTTTACCCTCCTCTTTTAATTTTACAAGCTTTTCATGGAACCCTACCACAGTTGGCTCATAAGCACAATCACCCAAGCTACTTACTAGGTGATCCCTGAAGCCATTATCAATTCCTTTCATCCGGTCTCTTAAATTGCTCTTCAAGTGTTGTAAGCAATAACCGTGATGAGCCGATGGGAACACCTTCGGCATAGCTTCTAACAGGCCAAGATTACGATCCGAAATAAAAGTAATCTGGCACTTACCATCAACAACCTTCCCAAGTTCATGCAAGAACCACGACTAATTCGCCGTGGTCTCCGAATCAACAATCGCAAATGCAACAGGAAACAGACCTACAACACAACACCAATACGCAACTGTTCACAATATTCCAAAATGACTAGAAAACAATATAAACGAAACAGGTCATGTGAATGTTTATATCTACATTGCCCTATTACTATTGTTATTTCTGGATTCAAGTTCATAAACAACAATGATGTGAACATTTACATTAACGACCATTAATAATTCATTTTTGATTGTTCAGCAATTGATAATGTGAACATTCACAGTACTGTTCATTAATGGATCAACTAACAGTAGTATACACTGATGTGAATGTGAATGTTCACATTACTGTCATTAGCAGGCATAGATGTATAATAATCTGAATGGATCAGTGTATAATAATGTGAATGTTCACATTACTATCATTAGCAGACACAGATGTGATCATTCACATCAGTGCATACTAATGTCAATGTTCACATTACTTATAATTTCTCAATCACTCATTTGTCCATACTATGCATGTCAATGTGAATATTGACATGAATATACAGGTAAAAAAAAAACTAACCATTGTTTCCGTCTTTTCGCCGTTGCCGCAAGTAGCTAACCTTTGTACTTTTCTTTGAGGAATGTTTCATCCAAGATTAATAAAAGCCGACAAGAATTGAACCCAGAAATACACGCAGCGAATGACACAAAGAAATGACAAAACTGT
The DNA here is from genome assembly GCF_004153795.1 of Camellia sinensis. Classification (NCBI taxonomy): domain Eukaryota; kingdom Viridiplantae; phylum Streptophyta; class Magnoliopsida; order Ericales; family Theaceae; genus Camellia; species Camellia sinensis. The sequence continues at coordinate 440,845 of NW_021027467.1, forward strand.
TGACTACTCGCATCATAGTCAATATTGACATAACTCCCCGAATTGTACCGCATCATAGCATTCGAATACTACCGCAGCTGGTCAAACGATAATGAGTGATCTCCATGAATACCAGCCTTTGCTTTCTCTACAGCCAACCATACGACATGGTAACGGCTTGTCCCTCACAATTTCAGATATGGTACTCGACACCAAATCCGAACTAACTCGCAAATTCTTCGATGTTCGGACATCCGTACCACAAGTATGCACATCACTAAAACTCTTGATGTAGAAAAAATCATTTACTCGTTGTGCACTACAATGTATAGCCTACAAGCAGCCCCTCTCCTCCCGCATCGCACACACAGCAGTAACTCTTGTTGTCTCGTTCTTCACGTATGTAAACTGAAACCCACATTGGATGGCATACTTACATAAAATGTCACGAAATTCTTGTGCACCTCCAACAAACCGTTGTCCCACATGCGTAATACCATTTGCCCAAGGGGCTGACAACAACACCTTCTCCTTATGGTGGCAAAATCTCCGTAGTGCATCAATTTCTTCCTCAACCCCCACACGCACCAATCCCAAACTAGTTGACTGACCAATGCCACTTTTCAACTCAACCACAACTTCTACATGTTGTACCCCCATTGATTTAGCAAGCAGTAACATGTTCTGAAATTCTTCATCGTTGTCCAAATCACACTTACTAATCCCAGGTAGTTTACAGAACAATGAAATAGAACCAGCAGACAACTCATCCCATTTCTCACACAAACACTCCACCAAACGAGAATAACACATTAGGCGGGCAACATTTATTACAGTTGTACTGCAACCATATGTACACACCAACAGCATAAAGGTATCCATCTCCTATAAAAACACAAAAACACAACAATGAACAGTAATAAAAATCAATATGAAAATTCACATTATGCAAAAAATAGATGACTACGCGTACAGTTCAAGTGCTAAATCCATAATTCACAATACGAAGATGTGAACATTCACATTGATATTAACAACATGTCAACATTAAGCAAACATCAAAGTAAAATGAGAAAATCAACAATCTTCACATAATATTAACAAGATGTGAACATTTACATTGACACAGACACTCTGAATTATATGACACACACAGAGCATCATTCAGCAAACATCAATTTTAAATGAGAACATCCACATTCCTCACATATTCCACATTAACAAAATGTGAACATTCACATTGATATATATACTGATAATCAAATCATCCACAGAGAGCCTCATTATGCATACATCAAAGTAAAATGAGAACTACACATTTAATCAAAATCACATTGTGCAAAAAAAAAAAAAAAGACTACGTGTACAGTTCAAGTGCTAAATCCATAATTCACAATACAAAGATGTGAACATTCACATTGATATTAACAAGATGCCAAAATTGCAAACATCAAAGTAAAAATGAGAATATCAACAATCTTCACATAATATTAACAAAATGTGAATATTTACATTGACACATACACTCTGAATTATATCACACACACAGAGCCTCATTAAGCAAACATCAATTTAAAATGAGAACATCCACATTCTTCACAACATCCACATTAACAAAATGTGAACATTCACATTGACATATATACTGATAATCAAATCATCTACAGAGATCCTCATTGCGCATACATCCAAGTAAAATGAGAACTAACACTGTTCTTCACATAATATGAATGAATTCCCCTCCACAGGACCACGTAAAAAGCATATAATTGAAAAACCAGAGCATCCAATTCATATCAATCCAAAAACAGAGCATCTGATCCATCATACGAATGAAACCATAAACTGAACATGTATTCATAATCAAATTGATACTAACCTTATTCATGCAATCCTACAATCCTCCAGAAAGTCGAAAACAACTGATTCGAACTACTTATAGTCCGAAAAATGTGATAGCCGAACACCTACCTCTTCGTCGTCTTTACTCGTAAACCACAGAACCAGACTACAACACCAAGAATGAAACCCTAGCACAACCAATCCTTAGAACGAGTATGCAAAACATAAACGTATCTCTTGGAATTGGATTGATGAAGAAAAACGTAAAATAGAAACTGCCAAACTGAATCAGCGAGGAAACATGCACGTAATATGTAAATACGTATTAACACTGTACATATATATATATATATATATATATGGGGGCAAAATAGTCCAGGTAAATATATTAAATTAGAAAAATGGACCTTATGGAATAAAAAGAAAAGTTTATGGGACTAATCAGGTTATAATATTCTTTTGTGGACCTAATGGGTTATAACAACTCTAGAATGGATTTATCAATAAAAATCTCAAATCACAATTCTAAAATTAAACCAAATACTACTTTTAATTTCTGAAAAGTAAATTTTGAAAAATAAAACCAAACAAGTTTGAAAAGCTTGTTTGGCTTTGAGCCTTTAATTTTCCTCACATTTCCCATTGAATTTGATGTACCATTATTAAGAACAGAAAAGAAGCTTCACACAAGCTTGTCCTTGAGGTTTGAGTGAGGAAAGATGCTGTTTATTGTTACATTGCATTACAAAATTTGCTGTTACTTATGCTCACCGCTAGGCATAGTTTGGGAAGTTGATTTTGGTGGGTTAGGGATTAAAATAATCAAAAAAAATAAAATAGGCTATTTTAGTCATAAAAAACAAAACATCAAATCTAACCCATAATCATTACACTCCTCTCTTATAAAAAAAGTCAAAAAAGTCTAAAAGTCAAAAAGCCTTTCCCAAACCAAGTTTTTTAACCTCAGGTTAAAATAGTCAAAAAATCAAAAAGTCAAAAAATCAACCCACTTCCTAAACGGAGGCTTAATGTGTTGCTCATCTATGTTCAAAATAAACTTATTTATAAAACACACTCTGAAAAGTAGCTTGATGTCGTCTCATTTCTCATATATATGTGAGTAGATAATTCATGAACAAATTGATTTATTTGCGTACTTATTCACTCTTTAGGAAGGGTTATTTATTTATCTCCTTTTTTTTTTTTTTTTTGATAAAAATTTGAAAAAAAAAAAAGAAAAAAAAGATAGATGCTTTAGCTCACGTTAATGTGGTTGGGTTTGAATCACGTCCACATCACTTCTAGCTTCGACCATTTTACCCATTTAAATTAATTACTTCTATAATTTAATAAATAATATTAAAAGTAAAATAAAGCTTTTATTGTTAAAAAAAAAAAAGAAAAGGTTTGGAGAGTATCTTAGTTACATGAATATTGTTATTCAAATTCAAAAATTAAACCCACTTTTTAAGTTTAATGATGTGACAATTAATTAGGATATCTAAGATAACACTATCTTTCGTATTTTCTTTAATTATTTATCAATTATATCACTTATATATCATTGAATGTAAAAAGTAAATTTATATGTCATTTTCCTAGTTACACTACATAAAGGTCTAACTTTTAGCTAATTTCTCGAACCAAATTTTTTGACGATAGGCACATCAATTTATTTCCAAATTCAAAAGTAACACTTTTGCCGATACACACATCAATTTATTTTCAAATTCAAAAGCAACACTTTTCACGATACGTACATCAATTTATTTCCAAATTCAAAAGCAACACTGATGGTTAAGGAAAATTGTGATTTTGAATTTTAAGATGACGGGACAATAATAAAATTTATGTTTATGCTTCACAAATTTCTCTTTTAATAATTTTAAAAGATGTTCTTAACTTTTGGTTTTTGGAGGCGTAATTGACTTATGAATACATGACGTGTGAGATAATGAAATATATAAAAGTCCGTGTGATGTTCATCCTTAGGGCGTCTCTAATGTCACTAATGGTCCCATTAGGTAAGATGTTTACAGTTTGGCAAGTTATGAGTATAAAATGTGTTTGGGACAATTGTTTTTTTTTATTTAAAAAAAGTGTTTTGAACCTTATAATAAAATAAAATCTGAATTTTTAATTTTATCAATTTAAATTTTAATATTTTGATTACTTTTTGATTTCAACTATTCGTCTATTTTCACTGAGTAAAATTAACAAAAAAATAATATTTTAATTATTAAATTCAATGTAAGTATATATAAAATATACTTTTCAATGAGTTTAATAACTAAAATTCTCATTTTTTTAATCAAGCTTACTTAATGAAAATAGGCAAATGGCTTAGATTGAAAACAAATAATAAATTTAAGATTTAAATTGACAAAATTAAAAATTAAGAGACTTACGTATAGGTTCTAATAGGTATATTTATTGTCCAATAGGTTCTGTGAGAGCTAATGGCTTTTTTCATTAAACACTATTTAAAAAAAAAAGTCACTAATTGTTAATTTTCAACGACTTTTGCAAATTGTCACAAGAAATGTAATTAATTATAAGTTTTAGTAACAGTTTAAAAAAAATCATCACAAAAAAAATCACTAATTTTTTACTTCTAGCGGCAATTTGAAAAATTCATAACAGAAAACGTTACTAATTGTAAATTTTAGTGACAATTTATAAAAATCATGACAAAAAAGAATCACTAATTGTCAATGAATTTTAACGACATATGCAAAAAATCGTCACAAAAAATTATTTTCAACGACGATTTTAGTATGACTTATTTTGTAACACCCCGAAATAAATAACAATCATTCATCTCATAACATGCCTTACAATTGATCAATAACCTCATATTTTATAATCTGTTTATAATCTTGATCATACAAATGATGATATATGTAAGTATACATTCATAAATCTTAGATGTTGAATCTATAGCATATGACATGGATACATGAATTAAAATAAAAGTAAAATCAAGTAATTATATGCCGTAATGGCCACATCTTTCCAAGCCAATAATTTGATATATCAAAATGAATTCAACTCAATCCAATTAAAGCCCAAAACTTGTATAAAAATAATTACATCAAATAACAAAATGAAACCCTTGGCTCTAAGTCCTCCCAAGTTATGTCCTTGGTGGAGGTATATCATTAGTACCTGAAAATTATTTTTCACATAGAGTGAGTCAAAACCCAGTAGAAATACTTTAACACAACATATAAATCTTAATGAAGTCATGAGGTGAATGCACATACATGCCATTTGTCAAACATTTCGCATTTCTATCTCAAAATTATGTTATGCCAGATTATATATCAATCTATGAAAATAAACCTTTTATAATAGAAAACAGGATAGAGGATACAAAACACTAGGAATCTCTAGGTACGTGCTTGCCAGCAGGCTATACAAGCACTACCAAAACGATTTTACCGATACTAATCGGAAAGATCGGCACCTAACCACGCGGGTTTCTAGATTTACTAAGCTATTCACCTTTTTTTCCTCAAAACAAAACATTTTCAATGTTTAGGTATGCAACAATGTTCAATGCAAGATGTATAGGTGATTAGTTTCAATTTACTTAATTCTCATGCAATTTCTACAATAATCAAAACTATCATCCATCGATATCCCAAAACAGATATTTCTATATAACAAATAATTTCCAACAAAAGATAAAATCTCATCATTTTCGAAATGGAAGTGATATTAGATATTAAACTCCACCATCATCATCAACATATACATTTGTTCCATTCTTACAAACCCAACATCATTTCCATTCTCTTTCACAAACCAATATCCATGATTTTATAACAAAACCTCCTTTACTTACAAAATCAATTTTAAGTAAAAAAAATCCACCATTTTAATATATCTCAACCATAAATACACTCCTACAACCTTTTTCAAGAACCCATTTTCTAATTCAAAATCAAACCCTAAGTTCAACCCAAAATCCTAAAATCACTAGATTCTATCAATAGACAAATAACTAAGGTAAAAATCATACCAAAGATTGAAGAAATCCCTACCACAAGATTAGGAGACAAGATAGAGCAAGGGTTAAAGTTTGGCGGAGCCAAAAACGATGACTCTTCCAATTAAAACAAAACTCTCGACGTGCTCTACATTTTTCTCCAAAAGGCTAGAGTGAAGAAGTCAATAGATTGAGAGTATTTGGAGCTTGAATGCAAAAACTAGAAAAGGAGAGTAAAGAACTAGGGCTTGGAATGTTTTAGAGAGAGAGAGAGAGAGAGAGAGAAAGTGAAAAGCGACTCAGAATACCTTTTTCTCGGACTGATATACGTGCAGACTGCTTAAGCGACCAAACACCACTCTAGCGTTAGACACAATAAATGGCACCGCTCGAGCTACCAAAAACACCACTTAAGCGTACAATGACCCCCTCTCAGAAGTTCAGACTTGCAAAAGACTGCTCGAGTACAAGAAATATCGCTCGAGTGAAGATACCTCATTTCTAGTAGTTTTGTAAACTGTAAAACACTGCTCGAGCGCAAGAAAGAAAACTCAAGTGAACAGCAAAAACCTAGACAACAACTCTTTTGAAAATCTAACTCCACACCTATTTCAAACACAACCATAACTCCCAAATAGTCAAACTTAACTAGCATAAGATGAAAATGAAATGAAATGAACTGTGGTTATAGATTCTCGGATTCAAAACCAAGAAATGAGTTGGGTCTAAACCGGAATCGTTATAATCTCCCTCCCTTAAGGAATTTCATCCCCGAAATTAAACTTAAACCAACAGTCACTGGATTTAGATTAATTTGTAACCATTCATACTGGCAACAATGATAACACAAAGTCTATCAACACGGACTATTACAGAATTTCAATACAAGTCTCAAACATTAACAAATAGGTCTAGATACTTCTCATGAACTTTCACTTCACGTTTCCAAGTTGCCTCATCAACCCTATGGTGTTGCCACAATACCTTAACCAATGGAATAATCTTGCCTCGCTAGACTTGGTCCAGAGTATCTAAAATCCATATCGATCTCTCCTCGTACGAGGCACCCTCATCTACCTTTAACTCAGGCCAATCCAACATGTGTGAAGGATCAAGCTCATACTTCCGGAGCATACATATATAAAACACGTCATAAACCTCGAAAAGTTAGGACGGCAAGGTCAAACGATTAGTTACCTCCCCAATCCACCCTAGAATCTTAAAAGGCCTAATAAATCTAGGAGACAACTTCCCGTTCTTTCCAAATCTCATTAAACCCTATCTTGGTGATATTTTGAAGAATACGTGATCTCCTACCTCAAATGATAAAGATCTCCTCCTACGGTCGGCATAACTCTTCTGGCGACTTTAAGCCGAAACCAACCTCTTATGAATAAGCGCGACCTTCTCCGTCATTTTCTGGACTAATTCAGAACCTAACATAGGTGCATCACACACCTCGGCCCAACACATTAGAGATCTACATGGTTGGTCATACAAGGCCTTAAATGATGTCATATCGATAGTCGCTTGAAAGTTATTATTATAGGCAAACTCCATCAAAAGTACATGCCTCTCCCACGACCCCTTAAAATTAAGAATACAACCCCAAAGCATGTCCTCTAAGATCTGAATAGTTTGCTCGGACTGCCTGTCAGTCTAAGAATGATTGGCAGTGCTAAACGTCAATCTAGTGCTCAAGGTATTCTATAGGCTCTGCCACACCCGAGTCGTGAAACATGGATTTCTATCTGAAACGATAGTCACAGGACCCTATGAAGTCAAACTATGTCCCTAACATAAAGGTCGGCAAGATAATCTACCAAGTCACTCATGCGCATAGGTACAAAGTGTGCTGAATTAGTTAACCAGTCGACTATCACCCACACGGCATCATTACCCCGTTGAGTCCTCGGAAGACCTACAACAAAATCCATCGTGACATGCTCCCATTTCCACTTGGCTATAGATAAGGGTTGCAACAAACTCGCTGATTGTTGATGTTCGACCTTCACTTATTGACAAGTAAGACACCTCAAAACAAACAAGACTACGTCTCTCTTCATTCCCCTTTACGCGGCTAAAGTCGTGGTACATCTTTGTGCCTCCCTGGTGTACCGCAAGGCATGAATGGTGGAACTCTCGAAGTACCTCCTCCCTATAAGATTCTGGAATGAAAAAACGATCCAAATAGCTCACACTCAACTCAGAATACATGTTCAAACACTTCTCTTCCTTTCCACTAGATAATTTTCCTCGGATAGCCTCTACTTTGTGATCATCGTGCTGTGCTTTTATAAATCGGCTTATTAGTGTAGGTTGTGCATCTACAATGAACAAAACGGCCGGCTCAACGGGCTCGCTAAGATGCAAGTCAAACTTGCCAATAACACCAAACATCTTCCATTCCCAGATGGCAATACTGGTTGTACTGCTCAAAGATTTCCTACTTAAGGCGTCGATCACTACATTGGCCTTCCTTGAATAATAGTGTAACTCGAAGTCATAATCCTCCATAAACTTCATCCACCTCCTCTGTCTCAAATTCAAATCCTTTTGTGAAAACAGATATTTCAAACTCTTGTGATCAGAAAACATTTCAAATCTCTCACCATATAACTAATGCCTCCAGATTTTTAAGACAAAAATCACCGCCACTATCTCTAGGTCGTGAGTAGGATAATTTCTCTCATGTATTTTCAACTGCCTTGAACTTCTCTAGGTCGTGAGTAGGATAATTTCTCTCATGTATTTTCAACTGCCTTGAACTATACACTACCACTTTCCCCCTTTTGCATCAATACACAATCCAAACCTTTTCGAGACGCATCGCAATAAACCGAATAACCCAAACCCCTCTTCAAAATAATCAATACTGGGGTAGTGGTGAGACTAACATTAAGCTCTTGACATGACTTTTCACAAGTCTCGCCCTACGCAAATTTAACCATCTTTGTCAATCTTGTCAATGGTGAGGCCAATATAGAGAAGTCTTTCACGAAACGTCAGTAATACCCAATTAAGCCCAAGAAACTCTGGATCTCAAAAATATTCTTAACTTGTTTCCAATCTTGCACTGCTTTTATCTTAGAAGAGTCTACAGTCACCCCTTCTCCAGATATCATATGGCCTAAGAACTTAACTTTCTTTAGCCATAATTCGCACTTCTTGAACTTAGCATATAAACAGTATGCTCTAAGCAACTCAAATACAATCCACAAGTGTTCCCCATGTTTCTCCACGGAGGGTAAGTAAATTAAGATGTCGTCAACAAAGACAACCAGAAAACGGTCTAGAAACTCAAGGAAGATTCGATTCATCAAATCCATAAATGAAGACGGTGCATTTGTTAGCCCAAAAGGCATTACTAAGAACTTACAGTGGCGATACTGCCTATGGAATGCCGTTTTCTAGATATCCTCATCATTTACTCTCAGTTGGTGATAACCTGATTTCAAGTCGATCTTAGAAAAACAACAAAACCCCTTCAACTGGTTAAACAAATCACCTATACGTGGTAATGGGTACTTGTTCTTAACAGTTACCTGGTTCAACTTCCGATAATCGATCGATGCACAGTTGCAATGTGCCACCCTTCTTCTTAGCAAAGAGAGCCGGTGCTCCCCAAGGTGATATACCAGGGCGAATGAAGCCCTTATCCAACAGTTCTTGGAGTTGAATCTTCAATTCATACAACTCGGCGGGTGCAAATCTAGACAGTGCCATGGAAATCAGTTTTGTGCCGGGCATTAAGTCAATGAAGAACTCAATCTCTCGGTGGGGTGACAAACTAGTAAGATCTTCTGAAAAGACATTAGGGTATTCACAAACTACTCTCGGTAATTCAACTAGGGCCACATCACTCTCATTACCCAAGAAAGTTGCAAGAAGACAATTAAGCTCGGTCCGACCATGTGAGTTATATACTGGCGACAAAATTCTATCAGCTTGGTCCCCTAGAAAATAAAAGCAGTCACCACTCGAGGTGCACAACGTAACCCTCTAACGGTAACAATCTATAATAGCACTGTACGAAGACAACCAATCTATGCCTAAGATGATATTGAAACCCGATATGTCTAACAATACGAAAGTAAAAAGGAAGTCGGCAATTGGCAACCTCTATCTTACAACCACGACATCCTCAGTCCAAGACAACCTTACCCCCAACTAGTGACTGTACCCTGAGCTGAGACATTAATTGAGCCACTCCTAACCCCAAAACTGATGCGAATATAGACGAAATGAAGAAATGAGATGCACCAATATCAATCAACACATTGACAACAGAATTCAACAACAATTTTTATTTAATTATGACATTATTTTAATTATGGCTTATGAGATCTGTAATTATGCCTTATGTTGTGGTTAGTTATGATAAATTTTTTTTTAAAGTTATGACTCAGAAAGTATGAAATTATGTTATTTTATGCTTTAATTATAAAGTGCATAAGTGTGTACCATAGTGTTTCCCATTATAATTTTATCTCAATTTGATTAGAACTCTTTACTATTTTTTTAATGTAAAATACGCACATAAGTTACACGTGTTTATTTTTAAGAGTAAAATTATAAATTTTTTATCGGCAAAAGTCAGTGTTAATTGTTAGATTAACATCTATGCAAGTTAGTCTTTCCACCCTTGCAAAATACTAATAAGTATTTATCTTCTTAGTTCAACTTCTCGAGATCAAAATTATAAATTTACTCAATTCAGTGAGTTAATCTCAACAAACTTAGTAATTATTTTTCGTCAAAACATTAGTGTCATTATCAATTAGATCAAATTAATGCAAAATCTAAAATTATAGATAAAAATTAAATCAATTAAAATACAAAAACTAAAATGATACAATAAGCAAGATATAAAAATTATCAGTATAATTTATTCAAAAACAAATGAAAAATATTCCTGGTCACGTTAGTGTGGTCAAGATCGAATCACGGCCACATCACTTGTGCTTCCACTAGTTTACAAATTTTAATTAATTACTTAAATATTTGGGAATTACTGACACAGGAAAAAAAATTATAAATACAAATCCTTCTAAAATAGGGTACAAGTGAAAAACTTTTGGTTGTCACTTGTACAAATTTATTTTGGTCCCAGTAGAATGTGATTTTTAAAATAATTTTAAATTGAGAAATTTTAATATTCGTCTCTTTAAAAATGTATATTATGTACACATTTAATTATATTATTTTTTTAAAATTATAATTTATAAATTTTTTAATTATAACTTATATTTAGTTATGGTATGTTTTTAAGTAAATTATAAATGCACTTGATGAGATTTAATTAAAATACGAATTGTTATTTATAGTTTTGAAAATTACATTCTATCCCTTGAGATTTTTAATTTTATAATAAATCGTTCATGTTATTAATAAATCATCAAGTTAATTAACAGTTTTTAATGATATTAAAAATATGTTTCAATTAATAATTTAGGTAATTTTATTATTATATAGGAGAGTAATTATGAATTTTATTTTTTTAGTTAATTTTGTTAAATAAAAAATTCTAACAAGAAGGTATTTGTAATTTTTTAAATCACAAGTATTTTAAATAAAGCTCTGGGGCGTATTTGTAATTTCCCTTTTTTCTTTTTTAGTATGATTTAAAAAACGCCATAGTGTTTTACTAAATTGAATGATGTTATTTACATAGTTCATCGCTCTGGGGCGTATTTGTAATTTTCCTTTTTTTTTTTTTTTAGTATTTTTTTTTAGTATGGTTTAAAAAACACCATAGTGTTCGATGTTATTTATCTATCTGCATAAGCATAGCTGTACATCTCCGAAATGCCGAAGCTCCGGCGTACTCTCCGGCGCCGTTCCGGCGGAATCATCCTCTGCATTTTACGGAATATTCCTCAATTTTCTTCTTCATCGTATACTCTCTCTATCAATATGTATCGATCGTAAAGTTTCTTGTAATTTTGAGTTGTTTGTGATCGATTGGTTGTTCAAGTTCTTGACTGATTGCTGTTCTTCGTGCTATTTGAAGTGATTGTTAGATGATTGAAGGTGAATTGAGGCGTTTTATTGGAAAATGTGCTTTGAGAGAGTACGGAAATGGTGACGAAAAAGGTGGGGAAGTATGAGGTTGGCCGAACGATTGGCGGAGGGAGTTTCGCCAAGGTTAAGTTTGCGCAGAACACAGAGACCAGAGAGAGTGTTGCAATGAAAGTTATGTCAAAAGCACTATCCTGGAGCACAGAATGGTTGATCAGGTGCTTAATTCCTCAAAATCTGAAATTTAACTTCAAATTTACAATGTAACTCCGGATATAATTACAAATGTGTAGTTGAAATGTTTGAATTTCTTTTGTTGGTGTTCTTAACTTGTAATGAGTGCTCACAAACTATTTCATGTATTTTTTTTTTTGCAGCCTATTTCTTCATAATTTGTATCAGTGCATTGCATTTCTGTTGTTTCATCTTCTTTTTGTTCTTGTTGCTGCTAGTTTTCAGTGGTTATTTGATGTTGGGCAAATTACATATAGTTTAGCTAAATTACAGATACTTGAGGTTTCGGAAATTACATCCGTCCCCTGAGGTTTGTATTTTCACAACAATTTACCCCTGAGATTTATATTTCATAACAAGTTATCCCCTAATTTCTTATGCAAATATAACATTCAGGGAGAAATTTGTAATTTTTCAAACCTCAGGATATCTGTAATTTAGCCAAACCTCGAGATGTATATGTAATTTGCCCATTTACTAAAAATGCACCAAATTAAATGTAACAGCGTTTATGTTTGAGGATTCAATTTTGTTGGTTGAAGGACCTTGGCTCATTTTTTTGTTTCTTTTTTTTTTTTTTAAATAAAATAAAAATAATTATATTAAAGGGTCACCGGTGCCTCTACAAAAATCCAAAATTTGTTGTAAGGAAGAATAAACCAGCCCCCAAAACCAACTTTACAATAACGACAAAAATCTACTATTTAATCTAAAAATCGGTTATTCTTTACTTCTCTGCATTTCTGCTTTTTTTCTAATCTCGTTGAGTTGGTTCCAGATTAAAAGAGAGATATATATAATGAAGATTGTCAGACATAATAACATAGTTGGGCTGCATGAGGTATGTTTAAACATTTCACTAACAATCTATATCGCATGATTAATATGCTAAGCCCTTGACTTGCTAGCTTTTATTAGTATTAATACCAGGTAACTGTTATTAATTTTCGTTTCCTTTTGATTTGCTAGGTTTTGGCCAGCCGGACAAAGATATATATTGTTTTAGAGCTTGTTAATGGTGGAGATCTATTTGATAAAATAGTAAGGCTTCTCCAACTTCTGTTTTTGTTAATTGTGAATCTTAGATTTGGGCCATGCTTGTTTTTTACTACATAGGTGGTGGGATTGGATTAGCAATCTGGTGGGCCCCACATAAAAACACCATTTTACACCCACTTTACAAAAATAACAAAGCCATCTTTTATATATTGAGGACCTTGACCACCATACTAATACACAAACAAACAGAATTTATCTTATATCTCCAACCTAATACCACCACACCAATAATCCAATCACAGTCAATAATTCCATCCAACCTAATCCCGTAAACAAACATGGCTTACTTTGTTGTTTTGCTTGAATTCTATAGAAATGATACCATTGTATTCCAGCTTCCTCATGGTCATGGTGTCATATTAGTTGCGTTGGGAATTTGGATTGGTTTGCGGAGGTTTTAATACACGTGATATATTCATCTTATAAATGTTTCAAAACATATTTAGAGTGCATAAGTTGTGTTATGGAGAATGCACAACATTGATTTTATGAAGGGATTCATCACATAAAACATGTTTAGAGAGTTCAAGAAGTATTGCCATTGTCTGAGAAGTGTCAATAAAGTGTCCGATATTATGAATTTGATTTTTTAATTAAGATATGTTGAACAAGTTTCGGACACGTTGAAGAAGTGTTGGACACACTTTTACAAGTGTCCGAAGAGTGTTGATGTCGGACACACATGTTTACTCCGTAGAAGTGTCCATTCTTCTTTGCTTAGAATTAATTCACAACAAGGATAAAACATCCAAAAAAACAAAAAACAAAAAACACCATTAAGCTTCACCCTTGAATAGAAAATCCTTACCAATTACTGGTTGGAGTGATGCGTTGCCCAAAATGGCTTACCTTGTATGTTAAGATGATTATTGCATGGGCTTGTGCATTTTATCAGAAAACAAGGAATTATAGTGTGATGATTCCTTGATGATCCTTTGTTCGCCCTTCTTTCTATATGTATACAGTCATGTACTAAAGAATTGCAGTTAGTCTTAGGCTATGTTTGGATCGTGGATTTGGATAAGGATTTGGAAAGGGAAAGAAAAAAGTGAGGGAATGGAGATGTGTCAAATCATGTAGATCTACGTGAAAATTGAAGAAGTAGTTCACTTGTATTTTAGCTTTTATAAGGATACAATGGAATTTGGTTTTGCTCAGAGATGTGCTGCATTTGTAAAGCAGTAACCTACTTTCCATATTTGCTATTGTAAAATGGTGCCCCTCAATTTCATAGCATTACTGATGCCAGAAAATTTTTCTCCTCATGCTTACCATGGGTGTACAGGTTTATCAAGGAAGGTTCTTTGAGAACAAATCTAGGCTCTACTTTCAACAACTTATAGATGCAGTTGCTCATTGTCACAGTAAGGGTGTTTACCATAGAGATTTGAAGGTGCAGTGTGATGGTTGACATGTAACTCTTTCTCAGCTATCAATTTTACATTTATAAGATTATATTTTCATCCAAGTTAACCGTTCTTTGTTTTCCTTACGATATACAGCCTGAAAATCTTCTTCTCGATTCCCATGGAAACTTGAAGGTTTCTGATTTTGGACTGAGCGCATTGCTGCCACAAGTAAGCATGATCAGATTTTATTTGCATTATATAAGACCATGGTTTTATTTATTTATTATTTATTTTTTTTAAGAATTTATAAGTTTGTCTACTTATATTGTTGTTTTAAATCAATGTGCAGGGAGTTGAATTGCTTCACACTGCTTGTGGGACACCAAATTATCTTGCACCTGAGGTACACTCTTCAAGATACTCTGCATAATGCAGGGCTAATTTCATATGGTCTCATTCTGATGTTGGTTAGATTTAGGAAACTAGGGTCCGTTTGTTTGCCGCTATAGCAGTCCGGAGCAGACAAACAATGATGAACAGTAACCATATATCATGTTTGTTTTGTTTATGGTGCTCCGGATTGGTAGTCCGTTCGGATTGTGAAAGGCCTTGGACTAGCGGATTATTAGTCTGGGCGAGGAGGTGGTATTAGAAGTTAGTCCGTTCGGCTTAGGGTGTTACTGGATGTTTGCTCAGAAGTCCGGCCGGTCAACCAGTCAATGGCAAATTTTTTTTTTTTTTTTTTGCTTGTTGGGCATTTTTTTTTAACATTAATGTTTAATGTTTTTGTTTTTTTGTTAAGTAAAAATCATAATTTTATTTGTTTTATTATTTTATATAAAAATAATTTAACAATCCCCACCTAACAACTATCATCAAAATAAATACAATTTTACTAATCCCCTCACTATCAATCCCCTCCATTCTACCTCTGAAAACATACGAAACTCTAGAGTATTGCTACTTTCATTAAAAATTGTAGTGGGTTTTGGTCATAGAAAGCTTCTAGGGTTAGGATTATAAAAGGGAGAAGATAGTTTCTAAGATTTGGAGATGAATAGTGAAAAATCTAGAAATCTCCTAGATATTGATTTGTGATTATGTATTAATTTAAACCAGTAAAAAGCAATCCCAATTAAACAATCACAAACAAATTAACACAACGATTTTACGTGAAAAAACCACAATTGGAGTGTCTCCAATTGTGATAAAAAAAAAAACTACGGGCAAAAGTCACAAAACAATCCACTAAGAAAACATAAAGGAATTACACAACTGTACTCTCAATTTCCTAGTGAATCCACGCCGGAATCGAACTGACACCTATGTGTCTCTTCCAGCCTTGTCGTCACCTCGGAATTGTCTTACCCAACATTGAATCCACAACGCCGATGTCAAATCCACGACAATGAGACACTCCAGAATCTACCAAAGCTTCAAGCCCAAATTCCTCAAAATCTACACAAGAAGAACACTCTCTTTTGTATAGAATAAACAAACAATCCTTTGATGTATACTTTTTAAATCATGAGTTGAATACTCAATCAAACATTAAAGAAAACTAACAAAATAGCCCCAAATATAAACCCTACAACCTTCAAAGAAGATCTGGAAGCCGTATCCTAAAATCTGACTGAAACACATATTTATAGAAAACTGAATCGCGTTCTCCGCTCGAGCATAGGAATGGCTGCTCGCGCGGACCTTGCTCAAGCGCAGGAAAGTTCGCTCGAGCGTAAAATCCCAACTTCCAATACTTTTGCAAACATGCCAAACTTCTGGAGCCAAACATTCTCCCCTTGAGCGCACAAACGGCCGCTCGAGCGGACAAGCAACTTCGGATGCATTTTTGCATTTTGCTTCGGGGCGCTGCCCCTCAACCGCGCTGTGGTGCTGCCCCGGATCTGTCAAGGGGCGCTGCCCCCTAGACCCCCGCAAGCTGACCGGGTAGTTTGATCTCGTCATAGTCAGCGAAGTGGCAAACCTGATATGATTAAGATCACAAACTCCTCTGCAAAGGCACACTTCAGGTTAGATTCGCATATAAAAACTCATAGCCTCACTAAAATAAAAGATCGAATAAAATTACAATTGAAAGGAGTTTTGTCAAACATGATTGCCAAGAATAAAAACCTAACAAATAGGTTTAAGATTTAGTTTGATTTTAAAACGTGGCAGTTTATCGGATTTTTTTTTTTTAAAAAAAAAACCTGGCTATTTTAAGCCCTAAACATTGAGTAATTTAGGATTTTAATGGATGGAAAGCCATTAGTTAGGAGAAGGTCTGAGGCTTGATTACAACTTGATCGGGAACAGTTTCAAGGTTGAAAAATGCACTTTCTAGTGCTGTAAACAGTAACCCAAGGATAGCACATGAAAGGAGTTTTGTCAAACATGATTGCCAAGAATAAAAACCTAACAAATAGGTTTAAGATTTAGTTTGATTTTAAAAAGTGGCAGTTTATCGGATTTTTTTTTTTTTTTTTTTTTAAAAAAAACCTGGCTATTTTAAGTCCTAAACATTGAGTAATTTAGGATTTTAATGGATGGAAAGCCAATAGTTAGGAGAAGGTCTGAGGCTTGATTACAACTTGATCAGGAACAGTTTCAAGGTTGAAAAATGCACTTTTTAGTGCTGTAAACAGTAACCCAAGGATAGCACATGAGTATCCATGCAAAGAAGAAGAAGAAGAAGAAGAAGAAGAAGAAGAAGAAGGATAGGAAATTCATAGAAATGCCATCTCAAATTCTCGT
Organism: Camellia sinensis; assembly: GCF_004153795.1. Classification (NCBI taxonomy): domain Eukaryota; kingdom Viridiplantae; phylum Streptophyta; class Magnoliopsida; order Ericales; family Theaceae; genus Camellia; species Camellia sinensis. The sequence continues at coordinate 458,077 of NW_021027467.1, forward strand.
AACTCAACTACAATTGAAAAGAAAAACCATAATTAAAAGTAAAGAAAATTTAACCAACTAGAATATTCTAGTCCTAACAAAGACTCTATTGAAGACTCAATCACATAGTTTGTAACCCATAAGAAGACCCTAAACCCAAGTTCAGCATTTAACAAAATTACGAAATTACCTCTAACTACTAAAACTGGATAAAAATCCATTAAATCTATCCAACAACAATCGAATCTATACATGCTTATAAATAAAACGCAAACTAACCTAACCATGATCACATAAAGCCCTAGGTGTACTCTAGGTGCAATTATGAATTTTTTGTTTATGTTTTCGTATGCCCATTGTTACATGCACCGCTGCATGCTCTGCTTTTATCTATGGCTATATACTATGAAGCAAATTACGAAATTACCTCTAACTACTAAAACTGGATAAAAATCCATTAAATCTATCCAACAACAATCGAATCTATACATGCTTATAAATAAAACGCAAACTAACCTAACCATGATCACATAAAGCCCTAGGTGTACTCTAGGTGCAATTATGAATTTTTTGTTTATGTTTTTGTATGCCCATTGTTACATGCACTGCTGCATGCTCTGCTTTTATCTATGGCTATATATTTGGTTTCATTTGACTTGGGCTTCATGTTGAATACAATTTTTTTCAATATTAGTTTGTGTGTATAATAATACTACTTTTATGTAATTTCTTCATGAAGTAAATAGGTTCAAACTAACAGAAGCCTTGCATGTTTCCAAGATGATTTTGTACACATTATTCATATCATTACTGTTCTATAAAGGTAGAAACTGGAACTGGGGTAAATCCTTATCATAATTCTCATTGTTCTAGTAGGTATTGGTTATCTTAGAAGCAACACATGAGCCTTGTAATTGAATACAACATTATAATGATGACTTAAGCTTTAATTCATACTTTCTTGAAGCACAACCATTCTCATAGTATTTCTACTAAAGCTAATTGAGACCACTGCTGCCAGTGCAGCCACTTCCACCCTCCACCGCTGATGTTGCCACAACCTAAAGACCATCACTATTCTATTCCCACTGCAATCGTAGCAGTGAGCCCATCTGATGTAGTTAGCATTAGTATGGTTGTTATGTTTTAGTAACCATAAGAGTTAGTTGTCTTTTATGCTATAAATAGTTGGTTAGGCCCCTCTAGTATTCAGTTTTATGATATTTTGATATTGGAGTATTTCAAAGCCTGAGAGCTCTTATATCCCAATTTGAACCTCTCTCTAATGAAGTCTCTTTCCTAAATTGGCTCCATCAATTTGGTATCAGAGCGTAGGATCTGCATTTGTTCTTCCTGATTTGTGCCTTGATTTTTATTCTCTATGTATTTTTATTCTCTACGTACATGAACAAATGCAGAGCCAATTTGGTATCTGACCCCTAGATACGCACCCCCACCTGATACCTACACCCTAGTCCGTGTAACATAGCCTTTAGCTTTTCTGTAAATATGCAGATGATTGTGAGGCTTTTGTGGCTTGAGCATGCTTTTTAGGTAGCTAATGTTTCAATTCTTCCAGTTAAATTCACCATTTTTCTCCTTCTCTATTTATTTATTCAAAAATAATATTTTGTAAAGAAGCATGGCCCTGGATGTTTTTGTCCACCATCTAAATTTTTTCTCCTCAACCAATACCATAGGTTTTAAGTCGGAGGGGTTATGATGGTGCTGCAGCAGATGTCTGGTCATGTGGAGTCATTCTTTATGTTTTAATGGCAGGATATCTTCCATTTTATGAGACAAACCTTCCAGACTTGTACAAAAAGGTTAGTTGCTCTTGTTCTTTTAATTGATTGTGTTTATTGCCTAAGTTTTGTCAGACATCTTTCACTGTCAAGTAACTTATATTGGCGATATATTTTCTTCTAAGATTCATCTATTTCATGATTACTTTTTTACCATGTCAGACACTATTTTTATAACAAACAATGTTACATATGTGCTATGTCCATGTCCATGTCCATAATTTTATCTCTTTGCTGTGTCTGGGAAGTCTCTGGTGCATGCACATTGTGTCAGTGTCATACACTGATAACAGTGTCTTTGTCCACTTTATGTGGATAGGCACAGGCGGCAATAAGGGCCTGTTCATTATTTTATGCACTTTATAGATTTATAGACATTAAGGAATCTTTCTTATTGGACCCATTTATATCATCTGAGCATTTGGAAAGCCATGCCTATTGTGTGAGAATTTCTAACATTTTCTTTGATTGACGTGTAGATCAATGCTGCCGAATTTTTATGTCCAGTTTGGTTTTCTGCTGGTGCAAAGTCACTGATACATAAGATACTTGATCCCAACCCTGAAACCGTGAGTATGAAGATCATTGCTTATGTAACTATATGGAATCAGTGTGGCTTGTTATATTATGTATTCTGACATACATACATTGCATTGTTTTGAAAGTGCATCCAGTGCCAGTTGGTTTGTTAATGGCCTGATATTTCCAATGGTCTAGGATAGATAAAGATATGGAATAATCACAAATGAGATGTTACACTTGATTGTGACCTCAAGGTCACAAAAGTATATGAGCCATTTCCATTTATGTTGATGGCCAATGTGCTTAGGAACATAAGAAAAATATGGGCTCTGTTTGGTTGTATTTTCAAATTATAATTCTATCCACACATTCTAATACCATGCTTGGATAAGATTTTCAAATTATATTTCCACACTAAACAGAAAACTCTGCAAAAATCACTCTGTGTCAGGCGGGAATTTTTTTAAAAAATTTGGCTTAACTGGACGTCCTAAACAGTGCGATTTATTATTATTATTATTATTTTATATATATTTTTAATAAAAAAATATTTTTGGAATTTTTAAAAAAAATTTATAAGCTTTTCATAGATTTTTGAATTGTGTGTTTGATTATGAGTTGTAAGTTTTTGTATCAAATGTCATATGTCACATCAAAAACTTCTCACTCAATTCAAAACTCTTTTCAAAACTCATTCACCAAACAAATTTTCTACACTCAAATCATAATTCCAAAACTCATAAACACAAAATACAACTCATATTCTCAAATCATAGTTAGAAAACTCTACCAAACGCAACCATGGATTTTCCACGAGCCCATGTTTTTATGTCAATTGAGTTCAACTTCATAATTCAAAATGAAAAATAATAATAAATAAAAAGAGAACAAAATAAAGGGCATTTGACTAGGCCATGCAATCAAACAAAGCACATCTAGTTTACCATATATGTTGTTGCGTGTTACCAGAAAACGTTAATACCCTAGTGAATTACGTATTGGTATGCACGTTCTGAAACTTGGTACACTTTCGTTCCAAAACAGTAAATTTAGTGATTCGAAGCGATCCCAATTTTTTTTTTCAATATTCCCTTAAATGTTACCTTAGAAGGAAAAAATTCCAATATATTGAACTAAAATTTAGGGTGAGTTAAGTTTTGACAAGATAAAAACATCAAAAATGAAAAGAAATAGAAATACATTTTATTGGATGCCTAATAGTTAAAAGAAAATTTACTCTAGAAGTAGCTTAAATTCTTAAGTGTAATAGATACGAATCTACCCCTATCGTACCCCATTTTAGAGCATGTGACGTACCACCGTTTCTGTTCCACGTTCCAAGTAACATATTTTGGTCAAAATGTCAAGAAAATAAACTGCTCACACGTCGAACTCTAAATTTCCATAAACATAACTGTTGGAATATATTTTTTTTATTTTAAATGTGGCATGCTATGAAGCATAGACACTTCAAATTATTTTCCATAGCCATGTCTAACACGTGTTGGACACAAACACGCCTCGGACGCATTAGGACACGTGTTGGACACACCACATGGTGTGTCTTATTATTATTGTTTTTCTTATTATTAGACATTGGGGACACATCACAGATGCCCTAGGCCACATTGGACTTGTGATTATATATATGTAATGGATGTTCTATTCATTATTAATTAAATAATTTTGACATTTGTGATGTAATGGTTTATGCTTCACAGAATAATATTTTACGTGTTGAATGATGTTTAAGTTATAGATTTTTTTAATTATTTTTTAGTTGAATTAGTAAGGTTTTTCGTTATTTTGGGTTTTATGTCAGTGTAATGTTCATGTACATAGAGAACAAAAATATATAAAGAATATATTTTTGATGTATCCATCGGGCCGTGTCCTGAGCTTTTGGAAATTATTGTGTCCTGTGCCCGTGTTTGTATCCGTATCCCTATTTGTGTTTCTTAGGTGGTATGTAATGTAAACTGGCTCATTTCTCTTGTAATTTCAAATATTATGTACACATGGAAGATATATTCCACAATTTATGGATGAAGGTCAATAATTGAATAATTTTAAATTGATTGCCATCCCATGATTTCCTCTGACCTAGATTTGGGTATAGAAATGAAATTTGAGCAACACTGACCTGTTGTTTCAGAAGCTTCAAGACTTACACTGATAATGAGACATTTCTTTGAACAACTACTATAGACAAAGAAGATCATTTAAGACTAACATTAACAGGCTTAGGAGAAAAGATATATTTTTGGACAGTTGTAGTCTTGCAAGTCATGGTTGGGGTTGAGCCAATACGTATGCTTACAACCCTCATGAGAATGCCATTGATTTATAAATCCCACCTACTATTATGTTTTAGAGAAAACTTTAATTTTTCATAAATGCTCATGGCTTGTAATCCTATTTGAACTATTAACGTTCAGTGCCACTTCATGTTCAGCCCCACTACATATCTTTTTACTTTAGTTATTAGGAAATGGGTCTAACATTGTATATAAAGCTATCCAACACCCTCCCTCTAGTACAATTCTGTCTTGCACCTAGAGATGTAGGCAATCATAGATAAGCAGCATGCAAATGAGAAACAAATGCAGAAGGAGAAACTTGAACCCATGATCTCTCCCAACCTGGGCCAAATAATGTATATCAAGCTATCCAATGTAGATAACCTATGAAGTTAACTCTTACACCTAATCTTAATCACATCTTCCATCTATAAGGACTCTGTAATAATTTATTTTCCATTGCAAGTTTTTTCAAACTCCCTTTCATGTGATCTATATGAGCCCAAAAAAAAAAAAACTTAATCTGATATCATGTAACACCTGGCGACTGATGCAATCTCTACATTGAGCAGTGCATGTTAAGACTATGAGTGGTCTATATAATGAATCTCATTAAAGAAGGTTTTAAGGTGCTCGCTAAGTCCAAGGAGATGTCAATGTCTCTTCCCATTTCTGTCTTGATGCATCTTTTTAGTTGGTTCAACATTTAATTTGTGCATGGCTGTCAATCACATGTTTTTGTGTGGGAATGGAAATAATAACTTTTGGTTGTATTTTTACTACGTAAGGTGCTAAACCTTTGGCATAACCATACGTTTAGATCCCTTTGATATTTTTCTTCAATAATTTTTTTAATTGCACTGTCTTAATGCAGCGTATTAGGATTGAAGGGATTAAGAATGACCCATGGTTCCGAAAGAATTATGTGGCTGTCGAACATGGAGGAGATGAAGACTTGAATCTGGACAATGTACATACAGTTTTTGATGACATCGAGGTTGGGCATTTTTTTTTGGTTGTAATCTTTTAACTTTGCATGCTAGAAGTGTCACAATGCTAGATTTTTGGAGGTTTCTTAAAACAAATACCACGATAAAATATCAGCACTTCTATTTGAAGGAACTATGTCTTGTTGCTCTTTCAATATTTTTCTCTTGCCTATCCATGCCCTTCAATGTCTTTAGGGTTAACATTTGGTAGTTTCTGGTATTTACAGGAACAGCATGTAACTGAACAATCTGAAAATAATGACAGTGGGCCTTTAATAATGAATGCATTTGAGATGATTGCCCTCTCTCAAGGGTTGAATCTTTCAGCCTTGTTTGACAGGCGTCAGGTACAATTCCTTTCAATTTGCTGCCAGAGAAATAGTTAATTGAAGTTTTCCATCCTCCATTTTCTACGTACTGGAATTGACAGCTATGGCTTCTCCTAGTGCAATTAATATTTCTAAGTACCGAGCATTTTCTACTAGAATGCTAGAGATATTTCATGCAAATAAAACATGTTTACTTTATATCACAAGTATGAATCCCAGTTCATAGCATGTTACTAGTGGAGTGTTTATTCCCTGTGCTTTTCTCGTGAAGTGAACTTGTTTGTTAAACTCATGTCTATTAAATAACTGATGGCAACCGACTATATTATCTCTAGTAGGATTATGTAAAGAGACAAACTCGTTTCATTTCCCGCCAACCAGCTAAAGCTATAATTTCAGCAGTTGAAGCTGTTGCAGAATCAATGGGTCTAAAGGTCCATACTCGTAATTACAAGGTATAGTTTCTAATATATTTTATAGTTAATCGAACTTGGATGCTTTCCCTTAAAATTCTTTATTCGAATGATGATATGTGATCATCTGTTGCAACTATTTTTGCTATGTAATTGTAGAGTTTTCGTTTAGAAATAATAGCCCTTTTTGGATAAAGTTGCCCTTGTTGTTGTCTTTTTGTTATGTTTTTGGGCATGAGGCTGTTCATTACTGTTCACTTGTTCCTTCATGTTATCTTTTGATTGAAGACCCATGTCGAGTCCTTTTGGTTGCTGTTTGACTTTGCTTGAAATAGTTGGTTTGAGTTGCCTTGTCATATGTTCTGAGAGATTATAAAAATATTAGCCTGGAGTAGACCATATTGTAGAACTAATTAAAAAATATAGAAAACCTGGAGTTGATGATATTTATTTGGTGATTAAAGCTTTTAACATTTTCATAGTGTGAGGCTAACTGGTATTTAGAGGTGATGAGTTTGCTGAATGGTTTATATTAGGAAGCAAGGTTGTTTTTCCCTCTTTTTGGCCTACAGGATTATGTGTTGGTATTTGACTATTTTTTATGGAGTCTTTGTGTGCCATATTTAGAAAATGATCCTATTTTGTGAAGTTCTTATGTGTCACATGGTCTCTTTTTATTTTATTTTATTTTTTAATTATTATAATTATTATTTAGGTCTGGTTGTTGTGGTCTTGCACTTCTATTCTTCTGCTTCTTATCCTTCCCTTCTAATTCCATTATTTGCTCATGTTATATGAAAGACATCCTTCCAGATGTACAGTTAACTCAGATGATATCTGTTCTTTGGTTAAAAAAGAAAAAAGGAAAAAAAAAAAATGATGTCTTCTTAGGGACTATTGGTCAAGTGTGTTATAGTAGGTTTCAAGTGAATAAAAATAAAAAAATAAAAAATAAAAAATAATCAAAAAATATATATGTCACATGTTTCTCGATCCCAAGTGCTAAGCGTTGTATGACTTTGTTTCTAGTCTCTGTTCTAATTCCTTCCAGTGATTGGTTTCTGCAGACAAGACTTGAAGGAATGTCTGTGAATAAGACGGGACAATTTGCTGTTGTCTTGGAGGTAATTATTTTAGTTTAATTTCTTGATTAGTGCTTCTGTTATTGTCGATAGACAGGCCATGGCTCCACGTTATGTCTGAAAGATTTTTGTAACTTGTCTTTAGGTTTTTGAAGTGGCCCCATTCCTTTTCATGGTGGATGTTCGCAAGGCTACTGGGGATACTAATGAATATCACAAGGTTAGTTTGTGCTAGCTTGTTGATTTGCATCTGTCTTGATTAACTTTTGTTGAATAAAAACCCATACTGCTACCAATGCATACATCTACTTATATCAAACCATAAAAGTTCAATTAGAAAATTTTAACTTAACAAAAATGATATTTTAATGATTTGGCATTTCCTTGCAAGCCCGCTCTTTTGTTATGATGGCTCTTTCAGAACTATAGCTTTGTCAAACTGTAGGCCATGATGTCTCTCTTGACGAGGTCGCAACCATTATGCTGATTCTTGATATCGAGTGCATCAGTCCTTTAACAATGTAGTCATTGGTGGTTTTTGCTCAAAATAATATTTTCTTACCCTACTGTTTAAAGAAAGTGTCTCCTATTAGTGCCATATCTATTATTCTAACATTTCCCACCAAAACTAGAAGGAAAAGTTTTACATCTTGTTTGACTGACATTTGCTTCATGGAAATGTTACTGTATTTGTTAGCTGCCTAGCCTACCATCCAGTTGGTGGTCTTTGAACAAACTAATATTTCTCAGCCTACTTGTTTCCCATTAGTGCTATATCTATTATTCTAACATTTCCCATCAAAACTAAAAGGAAAAGTTCCACATCTTGTTTTAGTGACATTTGCTACATGGAATGTTATTCCTCAACCAGATGTGCTTCAATGTGATGACCAGAATTAATATTATGCATGGATGTCTTCACTAATAGAGCTATTTGTGCAAGCTAATGGGCTCTCCTTGTAAATTTTGATGGGAAAAAAGGATGTGTCTGCTATAGTAAGTCATAAAGAAGGCATTGTTTCTTTCCTTTCTGGTTTCATACTTCCATCAGACACGCATGACTGCTGTTGTGCTAATCAAATATTGATACACTCGTTGCTTGAAATTCCTTACCGAGGGCCTGTGCACACTTGGGGGATTAATTGGACTTTGATCCGGATACCCTAGTGCCACCAACATATATATATATATATTGATACACACTCGTGTTCTTTCTCTGCAGTTCTACAAGAACTTCTGCGCTAAACTTGAGCATATTATCTGGAAACCAAAGGATGGTCCGGTGAAATCATCTGCTTAGACCAGTGACTTGCTGATCCAGTTGTAGGTGTTCTACGCAAACCAAAAAGCTATATAGTTTGTAAATTATAGTATTCTCGTAGGCATTTTAATCGCCGACTTCTCATACTTCAAAACCTGAATTAGTAGTTTTATGTACTCTCTTGAAATTAAGATCCCCTGGGTTGATCAGTTACCCTTGAGATTTATGTATAGGAAAGTTAGTCTTGTTTTGAGGTTTGAGGTTGTATGAAGATGATGTGCAAAGAAACACTATGCCATTAATGAACACAAAGTATGCGCTTTTAGTTTTGAACACTTGTAAATTATTTTTTGAATAATATATATTTTATTTTATCAGCTTCAAAGTAGCAACTTGTGTGTAGTCAAAACTTGTGTAGCCAAGTTGGTTTTTTAGCATTGTGAAATTTTCCAAGTTATTATGATTTTGGAAAAATTAATAAGCCCTTCTTTTAAAGGATCGGTGCTGGAAACTTCACCTTATGGAATGTAAGAAGAAGAAAAACAATTGAAGTGAAAGTTGTTAAATTTATTTATTATTTTTAGTGGACAAAGTTTAGTGATATTATGAGTTTTGCAATATGTCAAGGGTCGAGGGGTTGCGCGTAGTTAGAAAAATTAGAAAATTAGACTGTTTTGTTGGGTATTTATTTTTTATTTTCTGCTTTCAATTTTTTTTTTTTTTGAAAAGTTAGTGAATAGAAACATCAATAAATTTGATTTGTTGTTTGTTTCTTCACCACTTGAATTACTAATACTCCATTTGTTTGGACAAAAAATATTTCTTAACAAATATTTTATGTATTTTCTGTCATTTAGTATTACCAAAAATAAAAGTTAGTTAACGGAAAATACTTTTCATAGTCAATGACAAGACAGACTATTTGAGCAGAAAATATTTTTCACTTTTAAAAGGAAAAAAATATTTTCTAAACAATTATCAGTGGCACCACATTATCACCACTACCATCATTTCCACCACTACCGTGACCACAACCACCATTTCCACCACTTCATCACTTCCACCATTTTCTCCACAGCCCCACAACCACTGTCGCTATCATCTCTACATCATTACTACTACCACTATCATAACATCACTATTGTCGCCGCCGCTGCCACACCACTACCGCCACCACCACCCCCAACACCTCCGCTTATCGCCACCACTAATATAATCATTAGTACATTAATTTTAAGAATGCAACCAAACATAAGAAAATGTTTTCTGCGAAAAATATATTCTGAAAAAAGATTTCTATAAAAAATATTTTTGCGAAAAACTTTTTTCCATAAAATATTTTTTAGCAAAGCAAACGGAGCATAAAGTAATGTGTGCATAACACCTAAGCCTTGTGTAACTATCTTTATTTTTTAAGTTGGTTTTATTATTATTGGCAAAATAAAGATTCATTGATGTGAAAAAAGAAAAGATGTATAAACAAATTGCATCAAGAAAATACAAAGGTCATGTTTGTTTGGCAGATTAGGTTGGATGAGATTTTTAGTGAGGAGATGGTTAGTGAAGAGATTGTTAGTGTGGGGATTGTTAGTGAGGGAATTAAGTAAAAATATGTTTGTTTTGGTGATAGTGAGAGAAATTGTTAGTGATAGGATTGTTAAATTATTTTTATATAAAATAAAAAATATATATTTATATATTAAAAAAATTCAAAAACAATAGATATACACTTGTTTTTATTTTTATTTTTTGTGGACAAAGTTTTGTGATATTATGAGTTTTGCAATATGTCAAGGGTCGAGGGGTTGCACATAGTTAGAAAAATTAGAAAATTAGACTGTTTTGTTGTGTATTTATTTTTTATTTTCTGCTTTCATTTTTTTTTTTTTGAAAAGTTAGTGAATAGAAACATCAATAAATTTGATTTGTTGTTTGTTTCTTAACCACTTGAATTACTAATACTCCGTTTGTTTGGGCAAATGCAACCAAGCATAAGAAAACGTTTTTTGCGAAAAATATTTTCAAAGCAAACGGAGTGTAAAGTAATGTGTGCATAACACTTAAGAGCCTTGTGTAACTGTCTTTATTTTTTGAGTTGGTTTACTATTATTATTATCGGCAAAACACTTAAGAGCCTTTTGTAACTGTCTTTATATTTTGAGTTGGTTTATTATTATTATTATCGGCAAAATAGAGATTCATTGATGTAAAAATATAAAAAGATGTATAAACAAATTACATCAACAAAATACAAAGGTCACGTTTGTTTGGCGGATTAAGTTGGATGAGATTGTTAGTGATCGGATAGTTAGTGAAGAGATTGTTAATGTGGGGATTGTTAGTGAGGGAATTGGTAAGTAAAAGTGTGTTTATTTTTATAGTAATGGGAGAGATGGTTAGTGATAGAATTGTTAAATTAATTCTATATAAAATAAAAAAATATGTATTTCTATATTAAAAAAATTCTAAAACAAAAATATTTTTTTTAACAAATAATAGGTCGTACTTGGGTAATATATATATATATATATATATACACTTATTTTTCAATTCCCTTACTATTTTTCCAATCTCATGTTTTCTCAGGAAAAGCTAAGCCCACTGTCGTACATCATTGATAGTCTCGTTGGACCAATAGTCCAGTAGAGTATAAGGCTTACCAAACAAGCCATAGATGGGGTGGCCTCACTAGCAATCCAATCCCCTCAATAAGTCAGTCAAACAAACATGCCCAAAAGGCCAAGACAAAAAGTATCATAACTTAAGACCACATCTCAGCTAAGTTGAAACATGAAACAAAGCCAGTCAAATGCAAAGTCAACAGCCAACGAGAAAAGAAAAAAATATATAAGCATACACAAGGCAAAGCAAATCAAAATAGGGCAAGCCAAACACTCCCCAGACAAAAAGATGGTAGGCAAAGACTACTCTTGAATATAAAGCACAAGAATTATGTGATAAAGCCGAAAATAAATTCCTGATTCTTTTTTTTAGTTCAATTGTAAGCGTTAAAGATTTCAAAAATTCAATACTATTTAAAATTGAAATGTTAGAGAAAGTTTTATTTGTTAAAATTGAAATTTTTCTTCCGATAATTGTTTTTGAAAGCCTTAATACCCAATCACTTACTATCTTGAGTGTTGTTGAGTACTCAATTGGGTTAGTTTCTTAATGGAGGAAATTAGAGATACTTAGACGTTTATGTTCGAGTTTGTGTTTGGGTTCGTGGAGAAAAAAAATAAAAATAAAGAGACAAATAAAATATATATATATATATATTGATTAAATTATGAAAATATATCCTGTTTAATTTTGAGTGTTCAAAAATAATTTTTTATGTTTTCAATTCGTATTTTTAAAGATTTTTTAAACTATTTTGATCAATTTTTTTATTATAATAATTTTTAGATCTACTTAATCTTAATATACTTAAAAAGTAAAAAAAATTGTACAAAAATCCTTAAAAAATTCATTGAATACCAAAAAAAAAAAAAAAAGGAAAAATTTATTACATTTTTTTTATATTTTTTGTATTTGTTGGATTTATAAAGTTTTTTTCACAAACATTGTACCTTTTAAGCGCATTTAGATTAGGTGTATCTAAAAAATAAAAAACATTTGCATAAAATATTAAAAGATTTACTATAAAAAAAAAACACACAGAAAACAAAAAAACTCAGGGTGCGTTTGATTGAGTTTTAAAATCAAATTTTCAAAATTCAAAATCCAAAACCTGTTTGGTTTTGGGTTTTCATAAAATACATTTGAAAGCCTCAATTTGAATCCAAAATCAAAAACGCAAAACTTGTTTGGTTTCAAATTTTCACAAAATTGTTTGGTTTTCAAATATTGGCCAAATATATATATATATATATATATGTGTTTTTGATGTATATGATTTAAATATATATAAACAGTAAGCAAAATGTGAAGAAATCAAAAATAAATTTTAATAAATACATAAAATATTAAAATTGTATTAACTTTTAAACTCAGTCAATTTTTTTTTCTTTTTTATATGTCTCATTATTTAGTAATTTTATAAATTTTTTCCATAAATGTGTGTAGATTGAGTGGATATAAAACTAAAAAAGAAGTGTTAAACATTTTAAAAACGTTCATAAAAAATAAAAAATACAGAGTGAAACTTTACCCTATAGATTAGATAGATGTATCTAAAAAGTATATTTAGATTAGGTATATGAAATAAGTAAACAAATTTAACAATAATATTGCAAAATTTTTTTTGACTACAATGCAAAAAAAAATTTGACTACAGGACAAAAAAATAGAAAACCCAAAAAACTTAAAAACTAGTTTTGAAAATTTATAACCAAACAAGTTTTGATTTTTTAAATTTCTAAACACTATTTTCAAAGAGTAGTTGTGCTTTTACCCATACTATTTTTCTTAGAACTGCCCATCTCTTTTTTTTTTTTTTTTAATTCCAATTTTGTCTAAATATGAAGTTCCATTTTTATCTTTATCTTTAACTTTTTATTCCATTTTTACCTTTATTTCTAACTTTTTAACCTTAATCCTACCAGCCATTGCCATCACCTCCAACCGTCGTAGCCCACCTTTCCCATCACCCCAATACCACATTTCACTTGTGATTTGCAACTCTATCGCTCCCCACCTGTGATTCATAACTCTGCCACCCTCCTTCCATAGCCATTCTGTAGCTTTCTTCATGAAACCTTAGCTGCCACTGCTCTTTGCAATTGCAAACCCTAGCTACCGCGCTGCCACTGCCTTTGCTTTCTTTGATCATAATGCGATCTTGATTTCGAATGGCGAGAGAGAAAGAGAACGAGTGAGAGAGAGAAAGAAAGAGAACGAGTGGGCGATAATGTAGAAGTGGTGGTTAGGGATGGCAAAATGTCCTGATTCGCCGGGTAGGGTTGCTTGTGGTTTGATTGCGGTTTGGGAACCTCCAATCTGCCATCCGTCCAAAACTAGGCGGATTAGAGAAAATTAATCCGCAATCGTCTGCTGAATTAACAGATTCGGATTGAACAAATTGACAAATTGACAGATGGATTTTTTTTTCTCTTTTGGATAACAATCCAATCTGTCTTATTAAAAAATGACTACAAATATGGATAATAATCCAACAAACCTCTATATTAACAATGACTGTGAAAACCCAAAAAAGATTATTGGGTAGTTGTTTGAGAGAAGCTATCCAAATTTCAAAAAGTAGAGTATATACATACATACCCAGGTGTGTGTATATATATATATATTTGTGTATTGGTTAAAAAAGAAAAATAAATAAATAAAAAGTAATACAATAGTAGGTGAGTATTTCAAAAATAGAATTTGGTTGGGGTGCTTGCGGTTCGGTTGTAGCCTGAGAATTTCAAATCCACTATCCGTCCAAAACTAGGTAGATTGGAAAGAATCAATCCATGTCCATCCGTTTATCATCACGCATCCGTCCAAAATGTAGCGGATCGCTTCAATTCGGTTGGTTTGGGCAAATCAGTATATTTGTTAAGCACTCCTACCGCGCTGGGTCCTCAACGAAATAGGATAGGTTTGGGGGTGGTTGAATAGGATAGGGTTGGATTTGGGAAAACTTTTGAAAAATCCGATTGGGTTCAAGTTGCGGGCAGAGGAGAGTATTTTTTTTTACCTGAGCCCTACCTGACCTACAAATATATTAATAAATAAATAATAATATTACATATATATGCAATATGTGTATAACATATTGTTGAATTTTTATAAAATATATATAATATCTATTGAGTTTTATTATGTTATATATCATATAATTTTAATATATGTACAATATATAATATATATATATCATATAATTTTAATATATGTACAATATATAATATATATTTTAAATTATAAATAACATTTTCTAGTTTTAATTATTAAATTTTAATATTATTGTTAAATTTCTAATTGTGTTGCAGATCGGGTATGCTCGGGGGTGGAGGTTATATTTGCTAGTTTGGGTGGGGACAGGGAGAGAGCATGAGGGTTGGGGCAAGCTGCGGAAATGAGGGTAGGGGTGGAAGTGGGGATAGGGTAGGGGCTCTCAACCCATGCCCTACCTGTTGTCATCTTTAGTGGTGGTGGTAGTTGGGGATGGGTTGAGAGGTGATGGTACAATAGAGGATGGACAAAAGGAGGTTGAAGAAGGGCGGGTGGTGGCGGAAACAAGCTGGGGATACTCACTAGAACATGGAGGGTGAAGCTGTGGTGAGCAGGGGTAGTGGGGGCGCCGGTGAGTAGGGGTGTGCGCGGTGCAGTTTGAACGGTTTGATAGTAAAATTATAAACCGAATGCCGGATTGGTGGATTGGCGGATTGATAAATCACAGTTTTGGCGGTTTTGTACAGATCGGTGGATAAAAGAATATTCTAATTAATTATCAAGTATTTCCATAATATATAACATTAATTTACATTATATTTTTTTATATAAATAACGCAAACTAATTTTACATATTATGTTTTATATATATAACTACTAATTTATGATAAATTTTACATCTTAAATCTCTTACACTCATTTTTACTTTGATATTTCATTAGAGGTTAAAAAATATATATGTATTAATTATAGAGGAGCATAGCGGTTTCAAAGGGGAATTATAAATTTTAAAGTTTAATCTGCAGTTAGCGGATACAGCGGTGCAGATTGATACAGATCGGTGCTATTTTAGCGGATTAAGTATTGTTTTTTACATAGCCCTACCGGTGAGGGTGGAGGTTGTCGAAAGCAAGGTTGTCATCGATAAAGGGTTGTCGGCGGTAGGAGGGTTGAGAGAAGAAGAAGAAAAGTTGGGGGTCTAAAGAACAGAGGTGGTTCAAAGAGAAGATGGGAGGGATTCAATTAGGCGGGTAAGGGTTCAAAGAAATAAGGGGTCCAAAGTAAAATGGTAAGGACATTTAGCAGCACTCTTTTCAAAATATACAGCTCAAAAACTAGTTTTGAAAATTTATAATCAAACAAGTTTTGAATTTTCAAAACTCTTTTCACAAAATTATCTTTCAATATTTATTCTCAAAACTAAACCAAACGCGTCCTCAATTTTCTAAAAAATTGATTCAATTTTTTAGAACTAAACATGGTGATGTTTTCCAATGTACCCAAAAAAATGAAATAAAATAATAGATATTAGTGAAAAGAACCAATTTTTTTATTTAATTACTCATAAAAAATAAATGGTAAACTACACTTTTTACCCTCAAATTTTCATTCAAAATTTAATTGGATCCCTAATTGCAACAATTAAGTTCTTAGAGTTTAATTTATGTTTTAATGTAGTCTTTTTGTCACTTACAATAAAATTGGACGGAAAACACTTATGTGAGATCACGTTAACACATTTTATGGATATTAAATTAAATAAATAAAAAAATTATATGACAAATTATACTTTTCACATTCTGATTTTCACTCAGATTTTAATTTAGTCTCTCATGTTTTAATTTTTACTCAAATTTCAAATGGTGGATGATGGAGGACCACAATAAAACACATTTTACAATTTGATAACTTTTTGTAATTAGAAAATGACAGACCAAAGTTAAATTTGAACAAATATGCAAAAGTAAAAAACTTAATTTATCCAAAATTAAATATATGTAAATAATTTAATTTTTAATAAATATATGCGCCAAAAATAATACGCCACTGGTTTTTAGAGGAGCCAAAAAGCCACTGGTCTTTAGAGGAAGACACCAAAGGGCCATCTCCTTTATGCCTCCAACTCGGCGAAATGCCACTGCCCACAATTCTGAACATTGCCATTTTTGAGTTGTAGAGCCACCAAAAGTAAGATAGATGCAAAATTTTACTTTCTTTGATGAGTAAAGACAAATAACAATACTACATATTTAGAATAATAAATTAATAGTTTTTAATCTTTTTAGATAAAGTTTACATTTCATTAGTTTTAAATTGAATACTTAGGACAAAGGCTCATTTATGATATTGTTGGGTTGGCCCAAGCTTAATTATATTTTTGGCCTAAAGAACATTATTTATCTAAAAGAATACCTATCGCTTCAATTGTTATTTATCTAGACACGTGTCACTTACCTGTTTAACTATTTATTCAAATATAATCTATTTGTACACGCGTCATTTATCTATTTATCCACTTCACTACCACTACTAGCTGTTGGTTTCCAATGACTTTCCGACAACTTTTCTAGTGTTGATGACTTTTCCGTTATCTGTAACTTTTTCAATGCCAATGACGTTTCCATCACCTACTACTTTTCAACAAGTGTCTTTATCACATAAAAAAAAGATTAAATATATTAAACTAAATAACACATAATCCCATAAGAATGGACTTTTTAAATTTACGCTATACAATTCAAGATAAGTTTCATGCTACATAGCTTTTCAAAAAGAGATGTTTAATGGAATCTGTGGTTCTTACGCATCATGACCGCGATATTTCCTGTCCATTGAATCTATTCCTCAAGGATATCAACAACAACCTCTTGCTAACCATTTAAAACTCTGCTTAAAAAGATAGCTTATTAGTAAAAAAAAAAAAGGGTAAATTAACTCTGTGATATTGCTTAAAATACAGATTACTCTATATAATTTAGAAAATTATAAGTACCTCATTCTTAGAATTTTTTATTTAATAGAATTAATTGAAAAAATAAAAGTTTTAATTATTCTTCTACACAATAATAAAATTATCTGAATTAGTAATTGAAATATATTTATGACATTATTAATAACTGTTAATTAACTTGATGATTTATTAATAAAATTGGCCATTTGCTATGAAATTATAAACTTCAGGGAGTGGGATGTAATTTCTAGAACTATAGGAGTAAATTAGTATATTTAACAAATCTCAAGAGATATATTTATAATTTACCCTAAAAGATAAGTTAGACTGCTGACACATTTTAAACTTTTTTTACTTTTCTAATAATTTTTTAAAATGATTAAAATCAGTTTTTTTTTTTTTTTTCTTTTTCTTTTTATGCATTTACCAAATGAGGTAAGACTTTTAGCATATAAATTGTCATTTTAATCCCTGACTAAACAAAACTAACAATCTATTTCGTACTTAGTTAAGAAAAGAAAAGGATAAGGTTTTTCATTAAGATAAGCAAAGAAAAAGAAAAAAAAAAACGAAAAGGAAAAGGAAATGATAATGTCTTTTTGGTCATCTTATTTGGATTAGTAATACTAAAAACTCATAATAATATATTCAGAATTTATCTAAAAATATTAACATGTAGTTCAGATTCATTTTATACATTAACTCCACAATACACAATTTTAATCTCTACCACGTAACTTATTTTGATTCAAAATCTGAACCCTAAACCTGGTCCCTGACTTATTCTATTTGGATAAGTATCAAAGATATCAAAGAAAATGGTGATTTCTTACCATCATCTCTTTTCAAGGATAAGTTCCATTCTATACTTTATTTCTCTATATACTCCTCTTGTGAGTTTTAACTCGGGCGCACACAAACAAAAAATTAACTTTATGGGGCAAATATAAAATGGATGTTTAAGTTTACAATAATATATGTTGTTCATTTTATAAAACAAAATTTAATTTATTTTTATGTTTACATATGTTTGATGAAATTAATTTTTTGAATGGATGACATTAATTGTAAGCCCTACGAAATAGATTGTTCAAATTATAATTTTGGGTTTGAATTGGGGCTCACAAGGGGGCATGGATGAAGGAGTCAGGAGCCTCTCCTTGCAAGCTTGTGCTTGTGTCCGTCCTTGCAGGCCTTCGGGTCTACTTTTAGGCCCAATTTTGATAATCCAAACCGTTTATATTTTATGATTTATTCAGTATATCACACCTGTAAAAAATCAAGTTGATCGGATATCAGAAAGTATGTGTTTGAAAAATTGAACTAAACACTATTTTTTAAAGAATTTAATAAACAGTTTTCCGAACATATGCTTTCTGATATCCGATCAACTTGATTTTTTACAGGTATGATATATTGAATAAATCATAAAATATGAACGGTTCGGATTATCAAAATTGGGCCTAAAAGTAGACCCGAAGGCCTGCAAGATATATATATTTGTGTATTGGTTAAAAAAGAAAGAATAAATAAATAAAAAGTAATTACAATTAGTAGAATTGAAGCATTTTCAAAAATAGAATTTGGTTGGGGTGCTTGCGGTTCGGTTGTAGGCCTGAGAACTTCAAATTCCACTATTCGTTCCAAAAATCTAGTAATTGGAAAGAATCAATCCATGTCCATCCATTTATTATCACGCATACCGTCCAAAATATAACGGATCGCTCAATTCCGGTTGGTTTTGAGGCAAATCAGTATATTTGTTAAGCGCCCTACGCGCGCCGGGTCCTCAACTAAATAGGATAGGTTTGGGAGTGGTTGAATAGGGATAGGATTGGTTTTGGGAAACTTTTGAAAAAATCCGATTTGGGGTTCAGTTTGCGGGCAGAGGAGAGTATTTTTTTTTACCTGAGCCCTACCTGACCTACAATATATTAATAAATTTAAGATAAAAATATTACATATATATGCAATATGTGTATAAACATATTGTTGAAATTTTTTATAAAATATATATAATATTCTATTGAGTTTTTATTAGTTATATCCATCTATTAATTAAGTATATGTACAATTATATAATATGATATTTTAAATTATAAAATAACATTTCTAGTTTAAATTATTAAATTTTAATAATTATTGTTAAATTTCTAATGTGTTGCGATCGGGTATGCTTGGGGTGGAGGTTAATATTTGCTAGTTTGGGTGGGGACAGGGAGAGAGCATGAGGGTTGGGGCTAGTTGCGGGAAATGGGGGTAGCGGTGGAGAGTGCGGAATGGGGAGGGGGCTCTCAAACCCATACCTACCTGTTGTTCATCTTTAGTAGTGGTGGTGGTTTGGGGACAGGTTGAGAAGGTGATGTACAATAGAGGATGGGACCAAAAGGAGGTTGAAGAAGGGCGGGTGTGCGGAGAACAAGCTGGGCGATACTCACATAGAACGGAGGGCTGAAGCTGTTGGTGAGCAGGGGAGTGAGTTGGCGCCGCCGCGGAGTAGGGTGTGCGCGCGTGCGTTTGAACGGTTTGATAGTAAAATTATAAAACCGAATGGCGGATTGGTGGGATTGATAAATCACAGTTTTGGCGGTTTTGCACAGACGGTGGATAAAAAATATTCTAATTCCAATAAAATATTATACATTAATTTACATTATAATTTTTTTATATAAATAACGCAAACATAATATTTTACATATTATTGTTTTTATATATATAACTACTATTTTATGGATAATTTTACATCTTTAATCTCTTACACTCATTTTTACTTTACATTTCAATTAGAGGTGAAAAACGTATATATTGTATTAATTATAGAGGAGCATAGGCTGGTTTCGAAGGGAATTATAAATTTTAAAAGTTTAATCTGCAGTTAGCGAGATAAGCGGTGCCAGATTGATACAGACGGGTGCTATTTTAGCGGACTTTAAGTAGTGTTTTTACATAGCCCTAACGGTGAGGGTGGAGCGTTATCGAAGCAAGGTTGTCATCGATAAGGGTTGTCGGCGGTAGGGAGGGTTTGAAGAAGAAGAAGAAAAGTTCGGGGGTCTAAAGAACAGGGGTGGTTCAAATGAGAAAGATGGGAGGGATTCAATTAGGCGGTTAGGGTTCAAAAGAAGTAAGGGGTCAAAGTAAAATGGTAAGGACATTTAGCAGCACTCTTTTCAAAATATACAACTCAAAAACCTAGTTTTTGAAATTTACAATCAAACAACTTGTTGAATTTTCAAAACTCTTTTCACAAAAATTATCTTTTCAATATTTTATTCTCAAACTAAACACCACGCGTCCTCAATTTTTCTAAAAATTTGATTCAATTTTTAAATAACTAAACATGGTGATGTTTTTCAATGTACCAAAAAAAAAATGAAATAAAATAATAGATTATTAGTGAAACAGAACCAATTTTTTATTTAATTACTCATAAAAAATAAATGGTAAACTAACACTTTTTACCCTCCAAATTTTCATTCAAATTTAATTGGATCTCTAATTGCAACAATTAAGTTCTTAGAGTTTAATTTTATGTTTTAATGTAGTCTTTTGTTCACTTACAATAAAATGGACGGAAAACACTCTTATGTGAGATCACGTTAAACATTTTATGGATATTAAATTAATAAATAAAAAAATTATATGACAAATTTATACTTTTCAACATTTTTGATTTCTACTCAGATTTTAATTTATCTCTCATGTTTTAATTTTTTCTTCAAATTTCAAATGGTGGATGGATGGAAGGACCAATAAAACACATTTTACAATTGAAACTTTTTTGTAATTAGAAAATGACAGTCCAAAGTAAATTTGAACAAATATTCAAAAGTAAAAAACTTAATTTATCCAAAATTAAATATATTGTAAATAATTTAATTTTTAAGAAATATATGCGCCAAAAATAATCGCCACTGGTCTTGTTGAGGAAAGGCACAAAGGGCCATCTCCTTTATGCCTCCAATCTCGGCGAAATGCCACGCCCACAAATTCTTAACATTGCCATTTTGATTCATGTGAGCCACCAAAAAGTAAGATAGATGCAAAATTTTACTTTCTTTGATGTGTAAAGACAAATAACATACTACATATTTTAGAATAATAAATTTAAGTTTTTAATCTTTTTAGATAAAGTTTACATTTCATTAGTTTTTCAATTGAATTACTTAGGACAAAGGCTCATTATATGATATTGTTGGGTTGGCCCCAAGCTTAATTACATTTTTGGCCCCAAAGAACCATTATTTATCTAAAAAGTATATACCTATCGCTCAATTGTTATTTATCTAGGACACGTGTCACTTACTTGTTTAACTATTTATTCAAATATAATCTATTTATACACGCGCTCATTTAATCTATTTATCCACTTCCACTACTTACTAGCTTGTTGGTTTTTCAACGACTTTTCCGACAATTTTCCTGTTGTTGATTACTTTTCCCGTTACCTTGTAACTTTTTCAATGACAATGAGTTTTCATCATTACTACTTTTCAACAGAGTCTTTATCACATAAATAAAAGATTAAAATATATTAAACTAAATAATTCATATAATCCCTATAGAATGGACTTTTTTAAATTTTACGGCTATACAATTCAAGATAAGTTTCCATGCTACATGCTTTTCAAAAAAGAGATGTTAATGGAATCTGTAGTTCTTACCGGCATCATGAACCGCCCGATATTTCCTGTCCATTGAAATCTATTCTCAAAGGATCATCAACAACAACCTCTTCTCTAACCATTTAAAAAACTCTAAAAAAATAGCTTGTTAGTAAAAAAAAAATAGGCAAATTAACTCTGTTATATTGTTTAAAATAAGATTACTCTATATATTTAGAAAATTATAAATACCTCATTCTTAGAATTTTTTATTTATAGAAATAATTAGAAAAAAATAAAATTTTTAATTATTCTTCTATTACAATAATAAAATTAATCTGGAATTAGTAATGAAAACTAAATTTAATGACATTATTAAAAACTGTTATTAACTTGATGATTATTAATAAAATGGAGCAGTCATTTGTATAAATTATAAATTTCAGGGAGTGTGATGTAATTTCTAGAACTAAGGGAAAAAATTTAATATATTTGACCAAATCTTCAAAAGATATATTTGTAATTTACCCGTAAAAATAAGTTAGACTGCTAACAACATTTTTAAGTTTTTTTTACTTTCTAATATTTTTTTAAAATTGATTAAAATCAGTGTTTTTTTTTCTTTCTTTTTCTTTTTTATGCATTTCAAATGAGGTAAGACCTTTTTAGCATATAAATTGTCTTTTAATCCCTGACTAAACAAAAACTAACAATCTATTTCGTTACTTAGTTAAGAAAAGGAAAAGGATATGGTTTTTCATTAAGATAAACAAATGCAAAAAAAAAAAAAAGAAAAAGGAAATGATAATGTCTTTTTGGTCATCTTATTTGGATTAGTAATACTAAAAACTCATAATAATATATTCGAATTTATCTAAAATATTAACATGTAGTTCAGAATTCATTTTATACATTAACTCCACCATATATACAATTTTAATCTCTACCGATAACTTATTTATGCGTTCAAAATCGAACCCCCCTTATACTTATTCTATTTGGATTAAGATCAAAGATACAAAGAAAATGGTGAATTTTCTCACCATCATCTCTTTTCAAGGATAAAGTTCCACTCTATACTTTATTTCTATATACTCTTCTTGTGAGTTTTAACTCGGCGCAGCACAAACAAAAAAATTTAACTATATCGGGCAAATATAAAATGCGCATTTTTAAGTTTAACAATAATATATGTTGTTCATTATTATAAAACAAAATTTAATTATTTTTATGTTTACATAGTTTTGATGAAATTAATTTTTTGAATGGATGACATTTAATTGTAAGCCCATACGAAATAGATGTTCAAATTATAATTTTGGTTTGAATTGGGTGCTCACAGGGTAGTAGATGAATGATGGAGAGGATGAAGGGATTTGGAAGTGATTGTTGTGCTTTAACAACATTGTAGTGGCGAGCCGATGAGCTCACTTGAATCTTATTTAGATGATCCAAACCGCTTCACACTTACTTAGAGTACGCATCGAGTACAATAGTATTTGCAAAAACTTAAGTTGATTGGACATTGATAACCCTATGTTAGATGAAATTGTATCTCAAAAGAAAAATGGCTAGGTGTGATTTTTGAGTTATAAAACTACATACAAATGTGATTTGATTAGAGGTGTTTACCGATATCTGATCGACCTTGATTTTTTATGAAATATTTGATTCAATGTACCCTAAAAGGTGAACGGTTTGGATCATCAAAACTAAAATCTGAAATGAACTCTATAATTGCACAGTCGGATGGATACTGTAATACACAGAACAGTCGCTCTCCATCCAAAGTGAAGATATTGAAAGGGACTCATCCCATCTTTTCACAATGAGTTATTTCTCAGCTTCATCTTTTTACAATAAGTGGTATTTCGTTTTTCTTCCCTATATTTTGATTGATAATTCTATATTATGAAATGTTGGCAATTCGTTTTCTTTCTTCATCAAATCTCATGAGTTTTTGGCAAACTTTGGTAAAATAATAATAATAATATAAAAGGAAAATGGAGTTGGACCCCTCAAGGAGGCACCCCTTTTGATCCCCTCTCTCATTGATTGGTCAGTTTTTCTTTTTTTTTTTTTCTTTCGATTCCTCCAATCACCACACCGCCACGTGTGTGTGGGGATGGTGAAATGGTGGTGATTGGAGGGGGTCTCAATCATTTCTCCCTAATATAAATTTTGTTTAACTCCCGATTTCAACAACCAAACCGTGATTAGGGACTGAAAATTCATTTCCCTTTCCTTTCTTCCAATCATTCTTCTTTTCTCACCTAATTGCTAAAACCAATGGACTATAAGATTTTAGTCGTGCGGGCCTACTGTTTCTAGTTCAAAGAATCTATACTGGCTTTAAGATTGAGAGTTGCTTAGCCAGCAAAGCAATCACTTTGTTCTGTTTGAGTTTTTAAAAAAATAGAAAATTTTGAAAATTTTATTTCTGTTTTTCATATTTTTTATTTTTACTGAATTTTTTTAATATTAATAATAAGTAAGTTTTAAAAAATTTTAGACACACTAACATAAATATTACTTAAAAAGGTATAAAATTTTTACAAAAAAAAAAAATCTTTAAAAAATTCACTAAATATCAAAAATATAAAAAAATATATATATGAAAAATCAATACATTTTTCGTATTTTTATGTATTTATTAATTTTTAAAAATATTTTTTCATAAATACTTTATTTTTTTAGACACATTTAAGTAAGATGCATCTAGAAAAATAAAAAAATATATTTAAAATTTAAAAATATTCACTAAAAAAATACAAAAAATAAAAAATTCAATTTTTTAAAAACTTAATTCAAAAAATTTAAACCAAACACATTGAATAGTATTATTTGATGTAGTTTTCCAACTTAAAATTAATAATAAGAAAATTCAAGTTAAAAGTATTATTATTATTTTTCTAGTTTTCAAATAATCACTCTGTTTGTGTTATTTTTACACCAAATACTTATTTCCTTAAGAAAAAATAAAACAAAACAAAAAATAATAAAATTTAATAAATCGTACCAAACAAGACAAAAAATCGATTATTGACAATGATCCCTACAATGCAGAGGCTTTAGCCTGTCCATGTGCTATAGATTGGGTTATTTCATATGTGGTATCCATTATATTATTGTTAAAATTTCACACGATAAGTATGAAAAATACATTCCAACAGTATTACCATAGGAGTAGCGTTCCAATTTTTTGCCTCATTGTTGTTTATTCATTGACTTCTTTAAATTTAATATGTTACTCCAAAAAAATATTCATACATATTTTTTTATTAGTAGTGGTACATTCATACAATTCCCCCTCCCCCCTCTCTACAATTCCCCTAATGATGTGGTAAGACAGAACGTATATAAGGAGAGTTTTAAAGGAATATTAAATGTTGGTCAACTTTTCAAATTTTGTTTGCCATGTCATTTGGGGGGACCTTTTCTTTTTTTTTTGGATGGGGGGAGAGAAATTGTGTAGATGAATCATTTTTCCTTTTTTTTTTTTCAAGTTTAATATATAAATTAACAAATTAATATAACAATAAAATTAGTGTTTTCTTAAAATATTAGCATCATATTTGTCACGACCCAACCCCCACTCCAAGGGATTAGAGAAGTGACCGACCAATAATCCGAGATTACCAAAGGCCTACTTAACAATAATACAATACCAGGGACTGGCAGAAGCCTTAAATAATAAATTATAACATCCAATGAGCTGTGAAAACTTAAATAAACAAAACAACCCTTCTTATATATATATATATATATATACATAAGTCCATGTCAAGCTTAAAAACAAAAACAAAAACATAATGTAGGGATTAAGTCCCAATAACAAACCAATCTGAAACACATTCATAACACTTGTTCACAAAGGTTTTCTTTTGAACAATGGGGCTTACCTAGAACAATTTCAGATCATTGTCCAATTTTGTTGAAGAAAGATGACAAGGATTGGGACCTAAACTATTCAAGTTTATAAATGCCTAGATATCACACCCTAACTTCATGTCTGAATTTGCAAAGATTTGGGAGGACACACAAATGCCAGGGTGGGCAGGGTATAGACTTATGAGAAAATTACACAATTTAAGGAATCATCTAAGGAAGTGGAACAAGGAGGTATTTGGCAATATAGACAATATACTAAAGTCAGCAGAAGGGGAACTACATGAGTGTGATCTGAAGGCAGAGTCTAGGCCCCTGGATGATTTGGAAATAAAAAGAAGAAGAGAGGTTAGAAGGCAAGAGTGGAAGCTCAGCAGAAATAAGGAAATGTTGTGGCGTCAAAAATCCAGATTGGTGTGGGCTCGAAATGGTGACAAAAATACTAGGTTCGTTCATATTATGGCAAGCAAAAGGCAGAGAAAGAACTTGCTAGATTCAGTCATACTAGAGGATGTGAGCTTTGAGGAACTTGATTAGGTCAAGCAAGAAGTAGTTAGGCATTTTAGAAAGCATTTTTCAGAAAATTAGTGTTCTAGGCCAAAGATTTCAGGCCCTTTTTCTATCATAAGTTCTGAGGCAGTAGTGAACTTGGAAACAGTGTCTTCTGAAGATGAGGTTTGGGCAGCAATTCAAGACTGTGATGAGAATAAGGCCCCTGGACCAGATGGCTTTAACCTATCTTGCATTCAAAAGTGTTGGAGAATAATGAAAGGGGAGATAGTTTAACTGATGCATGAATTTCGTTCAAATGACAAGCTATTAAGAGGGGTTAACAGTTCTTTCATTGTTCTTATACCTAAGAAGAGTAATCCTACAGGCTTGGGGGACTATAGGCCAATTGGCTTGGTTAGTTCAGCCTATAAGATCTTGGCCAAGGTGCTATCTAGAAGACCAAAGCAAGTTCTACCATCAGTGATGAGTGAGATGTAGTTAGCCTTTGTGAGTGGCAGACATATCCTAGATGGGGTGCTAATAGCAAATGAAGTCGTAAATGGGTGGAGAAGATCAAAGAAGAAAGGAGTTATCCTAAGATTAGATTTTGAGAAAGCCTGTGACTCAAAGAATTGGGAATTCTTGTTGTCAACGATGAGAAATTTTGGTTTTGGTGAAAAATTGATTAGGTGGATGAAGATGTGCATTTGTACAACAATGGTGTTTATATTAGTTAATGATTCACCCATTGAAGAGTCCAAACCACAAAAGGCGTTAAGGCAAGGGGATCCTCTCTCTCCATTTTTGTTCATTATTGCAGCAGAAGGCCTTAATCTGTTATTGGATAGGGCTAAAGAAAAAGGGTTGTTTAAAGGTGTTACAGTTGGCCCTAATGAGTTAAGAATCTCACATCTACAATTTGCAGATGACACTATCATATTTTGTGAAGGTGATAAGGAGGAAATTCTGAACATTAAGTGAGTGTTAAGGTGCTTTGAAGTGATATCTTGGTTAAAAATTAACTATCATAAAAGTGTAGTTTGTGGGATGGGTTTATGAGATGATCAAACTAAGGTTTTTGCTAAAATTCTGAACTGCCTAACCAAGAAATTGCCATTTAATTTCTTAGGACTGCCTTTAAGGGCCAATCCTAGAAGGAGAAGCACATAACATCCAGTTGTGGATAAGGTAAAGAAGAAGTTGTCTTCTTAGAAGAGGAAGTTGTTGTCTTATGCTGTGAGACTGATTTTGATTAAATCAGCTCTCTCAAATTTGCCAATCTATTTCCTTTCTATTTTTAAAATGCCTAAGGGTGTTGTCAAGGCTATTGATAAGCTACAATCATCATTTTTGTTTTTGTTTTGTTTTTTTTTTGGGAGGGGGGGGAGGTTTTTTTTGGGAGGGGGAGGGAGGAGGGAGGGGGGTTTGAAAATAAAAGGAAAGTGCACTTGGTTAAAAGAAGGGAGGTCACTAAAAGCAAAAGTCAAGAAGGTTTGGGGGTGAGAGATTTAAGTGAAGTAAATGATTGCTTGTTTCTAAAATGGTGGTAGAGGTTTGGTAGTAAAGATAAAGCACTGTGAAAATCTGTGGTGTGCTCAAGGAATGGTAGGGTTGGTGGGGGCTGGGTTCCATCAGTAAATCATTCAAGTGTGGTTTCCATATTATAGTAGGATATACTTTAGTAAACTAGAGCTTAAGTGAGTTCTATGGTGGCCATTTTAAAATAAATGTTGGAAATGAGAGAAGATTCAGTTCTGGTTTGATATTTGGTTTAACAACAGATGTTTGAGGGATGACTTCCTTAGATTATATAGTTTATCCATTGAGAAAGAGAATTCATTGCAGCAGATTAGTGCCAAGAAAAGTAACTCAGGGGTGTGGCAACTTAATTTTAGAAGACAACTTTTAGCTTTGGAAGATGAGGAGTCGCAGAGATTGAATGGTATGCTGGAGGCATCTCCTACAATTAGAAATGGCCTTGAAGATTCTTGCTCTTGACTAGCTAACATTTCAGGGCAGTTCTTTGTGTCTTTTGTGTGAAAGTGGTGGGAAGCATCAAAAGGGCCATGTTTGAAATTACCTAAAGGGTTGTGGGAAAGTATAGCTCCTCTAAAAGTGCAGTTTTTTAGTTGGTTGGCTTGGAAATATAGAGTTAAAACTTCAACCTTCCTACAAACGATTGGGGTTTTAGATACTAGTACTAACAATCTGTGTGTTTTCTACAAAACAGTGGTGCAATCTTTGGATCATATGCTATTGTTTTGTATATTGGTCTAGAAGCTTTGGTCACAAATGGTCAATTAGGGGGAGCAATCCTGAGCAGTTCCTAGATCAGTAGAGGGTCTACTTCATTGGTGATCAGGTGGCAAGTTGAATAGATGGGTATTCAAAATGTGGAAGATAGTTCCCTTAGTTGTGATGTGGTCTATTTGGAAATTGAGAAATGAATGTCTTTTTATGGGGGCCCAACTTGATTTTGAAGATTTATGTGAAAAGGTGAAAGTGCAGATTGCTTTTTAGGCCAAATGGAACATGGAGGTAGATTATTCAGTTCATGATATTGTCTCCAACCTCCATCAGATCAGGTTTTCTGCTTGAGGTTCAGAATGGTTATGGATTTGGAATTGGCAGGGACTCCATTTGGTAGCAGGGGATATATCTAGTTGGCTCCTTGGTGTTTTGTGTTTAGTTTTGGCCTTTGTTTATCATATTGGTTCCTTAACAACGTCCAAGGCTAGTGCTAGCATATATAGGGTTCCCTTCTCGGTGCTAATCTAGTTGGGATTAAGATGGTGTTTCGTGATGCTTTTTGCACTTCCTCCCCTTTTATTGATGTATTTCCATATTTTATATGTTCTCATCCATCAATAAACTTTTCCTTTAGCTGATCAAAAAAAGAAAAAAAAAAAAACCACTTGTTCACAAATATAAAAGGGTAAATTCTAAACCATCCATGTAAAGCATGACCCGGTCAGAACCTTGAAATGAGGCATAAAAGCTGGCTTGACAAAAAGTAGAGTTCAAGTCGACGCCACTAAGTCTGGTCTTGCACTTGATCACCTACATATATATATATATATATATAACAGTGAGCTAGAGCCCATTGAATAACAACTCTGTAAAAGGGTTATGAATGATGTCCTTACAGTATTTAAAATAGTCAATTATCATCAGTGAATCAGTTTCTCATTTCATAATCATATTGCAATCATAGCAGTCATACATGGTACATCCATTAGCAGAACAGTACAGTAGGTCTTAAAAGACCAAACAATCATATTTGATGGCCATCAATACAATAAACAGTAGTTCTAAGATTTGGAACTGACAGAGATCTCTGCAATAGTAGCAGTAGCTGTAACAATAACAAATGCTATGGATGCCACAAATACATTTCACAAATAGGACAATCATTCATTCAGTTAGAAATCATCATTTCGGAAATAGAACATATTATAAGTCAGAAAATACTTATAATTTGAACATATCTTTACAAGTTTGTTACTCACAGTTGGTTCCCTGAATCACGTGGTTAGAATGAGGTGTTCGGCCTACATAAACACATTCAAACACAACATGTTAAAACACGTTCAATTCATTTAGTCGGTTTTTAAACCTATTGTTACAACCCAACCCAAGCCCCATTCCAAGGGATTAGAGAAGTGACCGGCCAATAATCCGAGATTACTAAATGCCTGCTTAACAGTAATATAATACTAGGGGCTGGCGAAAGCCTTAAATAATGAATTATAACGTCCAAGGAGTTGTGAAGACTTAAATGAACAAAACAACCCTTTAAACCAATATTTTGAGGCTCTTTGTTGAGGTTATTGAGCTGAAATTTCAGCCTTTAAGAGTGAATATATTGTGGTTTGTGAACAAAAGGGTAACTCTTCTTGAAGAAGTATAACTTTGTCCATCTTTACACTACTTCTTACCTCTCTTTTCTTACTATTTTCATATTGTTTTTGGACTATTTTG
Organism: Camellia sinensis; assembly: GCF_004153795.1. Taxonomy (NCBI): domain Eukaryota; kingdom Viridiplantae; phylum Streptophyta; class Magnoliopsida; order Ericales; family Theaceae; genus Camellia; species Camellia sinensis. The sequence goes on from NW_021027467.1 coordinate 488,285, forward strand.
GTGGACTGAAACTTGTGATTTAAAGCTACCAAGGTTAGAGGGGTTAACCACATTTCTTTGAGCCTTATCCCATAAACTTTTATCCTTGTGTTTCCCACTTGTTTCTCAATTTTTAGCCACTATTTTTCAAAGTTTTAAAAGGCTAAAATTTGTGGTTTTGAAGTCCAAAAAATGGGGGTTAGCCACCTCGCCGCTTTAGGCTTCCTTACTCGCTTCAATTCTCTCTCATTTTTGCTTACTTTTTTAGCTTTTGAAACTGATTTTTCGGCATTATTTTGCTATTTTTAGGACTGGTTTAGTGTCTTTATTTAGTTCATGCTTTGAATATTAGGCTTGTGTTGTTGTAAGTCCTCATAGGTTTGGTGGTTTAGGCCTTAGACATCAACCTATTTGAGTTGATAGCTTTTATTTCATAGCTTTCATACATATGTTTACACTTGTAATAATCATCTCTGCAACCTCCATCCTTTCTTGGTTTTTCTTTCTTTTTGTTAAGTGTTGTTTCAAATAATTAATTGTTGTTTAAGGCATGCGAAAGAGACCTTCCATACTTAATGGTTTAATCTCTTCAGAGGTTCATTACCATAGCATTACATCTCTCTCAGGCCAAGAACAACTTCTTATTTGACACTGCTCTTCATTAGTAGACCTAACTCTCATTTTTGGGCAAAATGATTAAAGAATGGAAAAGTACTAAAAAAATTATAAAAAAAAACACACTAATAAAATTGGACTATACAAGATAATAAAATCGAGTTGCGTTTAATCAGACGTTAATTGAACCCATTGAGTCTTGAGTAATTTCATACTACTTAGTGATGATAATGGCTCAAGAATCAATGTCTACCACTTTCCTTGAAATAACTCCATGATAGGGATAAGGTTTTTGTTGGTCTTTTATTTTCACTCATTGAGTCTTTATTCCATCGATTCATGGATCATCATGCAACAACCTTATGAACATTGATGATTTGTGGATCAATTCTACTCCTCCCTTGATCAATTTCATGATAGGAAGAGGCAAAAAGGATAAACATTCCCTGGAAACACTCTGTTTTTGCTTTGTTTCCATTCTATTACAACAGGATAGCACTTAAAAATAATGGCCGGCCGACCACTTTCCTTGGCCGGCCGGCCACCTCATTTTGGCGAAGCAGTGTCATTTTCATGACAAAACAGAGCAAGGACTGAAGCAAAAATAGATTTATTTTTTGACTGCGAATGGAACAGTTCAAGCGGCAGAATAGAGAAGTTTCAGGGAGGATGTTTTCGGTTGCACGTGTGCTTCTTCGACCCTCATTCGAGTAGCTTGAAGCTCAATTAATTAGCTTTGAATTTGTAATAGCTAGTTCATTAATTAGTTAGCTTAATTCTAATTTGTAATAATTAGTTAGTTTTAATTCATACATTCATTCGGACCCTCCTGTGCGAGGGTAAAATTGTAATATTGTGTATGTCTTCCAATCCCCATTTCTTTTTTCCTTTCATTTATTCGTTTACCATGGCTTTATAACATCATATTTTTCCTTAGCATTTTCCATGACTCACATCCATTCTTTTTGCATGCATAAGGGTTCGGCTCATCATACTAATCAATGTAAATTCCTTACTCGAGTACGTGCTTAATCATATGTCTTGAATTGATTCACATGCTATGCTAGTAGCCGAGCCTATTAATTACATGTTGTATGCGTTGCATTAGCCATGTTGCATTGTTTATGATCATGCATTTTTTCTAACTATTTTCTTCTTTTTGGCTCGCCTCGGACATTTACTTTTTTGCTTTAGCATATTGCATGTGTGCGATTATTGCCATGTCAAGCATGTTCACCATGAGGCTACGTGCTTAGTTGATATACCTGTTTGAATGCTAGTTGATGAAGGCTATTTCGCTTAAGTTGGATGATTTTGATTAATGTACATATGAGATCACTTTTTCAAGTGGTACATATTCAAAACACTTTTCAAAACAAACATGAAATCAAAGGTGTCGTTTGGTAACACTTAAGTTTTCAGTTTTCTTTTTAAATTTACAAAAAATTTAAAAACTCAAATAAAAACTTGTTTGGTAAAATTTTTAATTTATAAATCAGTAGTCTCAGTTTATAAATTTGGCCAAAAAATGAAAACACAAAAAATGTGTTTCCATTTTGAGTTTTGAGTTTTTTTTTTTTACCACCCAACAATTAGCCACCACCTGCTACCATTTTCCACCACCGTCTTCCGCCACCACCACCCATCACCCATCCCCTACCACCACCTACCACCACCACTCACCACCCACCACCCACCAACCATCCACCTGCCACCCACTCGCTACCACCACCCACCACCCCTCATCACCACCACCACCACCACCCACCACCCACCACCCATCACCACCATCCACCACTCATCACCACCCACTACCCACCTGCTACCACCACCTACTACCTACCTGGTACCACCACCCATCACCTTTCATTCGTCAACCAATTGTTACGGGGAGAAACGTAAAACTACCTTCTCAATATGATTCACTCTTAATTGGCAAATTAGATACAATGGGATGGTTACCATTAAATAATTTACCAAGTAAGATATATCCCCGTCTTGTACAATTATTTTATGTTCACTTGACAGCGGGTGACCAACAAAATGAACCGTGGAGTCTTACCTCTTATGTTAAGGGGAAAAGAATCACACTCTTTTGGAATTATACCACATGGATTTTTATTAACCCAAGAAAGACAAATTTAGTCTGCGTTTGGTTGTGTTTTGTAAATGTGATTTGAGAGTATGAATTGTATTTTGAGTTTATGGGTTGTAGAATTATGATTTGAGTGTAGAAAATTTGTTTGGTTATGATTTTTAAATAGAGTTTTGAATTGTGTTTTGAAGATGTATTTTGAATTATG
>NW_021027467.1:499436-579172 GCF_004153795.1 Camellia sinensis
TTCCCACAATGACAAACTTAGGAAACCACTTAGGAATCCAAAATTGAATTAGAATTAAATAATTTCCAAAATAATTTTTTTTTATTGAAAAAATTCAAATGAATTTTATCTAAAAATTAATGTTAGATTCGAAAACGACGTCAACTTCCCATTCACTCATAAATGGTTTTGATGTTCCGTCTTCACCGTGTGACTTGCCAGCGACAAGGAACACTTCACCTCTTCGGACCTACCCCAAAAGACGTTTGGGACCCACTCATTTTGGCCTTAAAGTTAGCCCAAAATAAACATATAAAACACCATTTTTCCAACAACAAGGAAGTAAGGGGCCAAAGTAAAATGGTAAGGACATTTAGCAGCACTCTTTTCAAAATATACAACTCAAAAACTAGTTTGAAAAATTTATAATCAAACAAGTTTTGAATTTTCAAAAATCTTTTCACAAAATCATCTTTCAATATTTATTCTCAAAACTAAACCAAACGCGTCCTCAATTTTCTAAAAAATTGATTCAATTTTTTAGACTAAACAAAGTGGTGATGTTTTCCAATGTACCCAAAAAAATGAAATAAAATAATAGATATAGTAAAAAGAACCATTTTTTTATTTAATTACTCATAAAAAATAAATGGTAAACTACACTTTTTAGCCCTCAATTTTCATTCAAAATTTAATGGATCCCTAAATTGCAACAATTAAGTTCTTAGAGTTAATTATGTTTTAATGTAGTCTTTTGTCACTTACAATAAAATTGGACGGAAAACACTTATGTGAGATTACGTTAACACATTTTATGGATATTTAATTAATTAAATAAATAAATTATATGACAAATTATACTTTTCACATTCTGATTTCACTCAGATTTTAATTTAGTCTCTCATATTTTAATTTTTACTCAAATTTCAAATGGTAGATGATGGAGGACCACAACAAAACACATTTTACAATTTGATAACTTTTTGTAATTAGAAAATGACAGACCAAAGTTAAATTGAACAATATGCAAAAGTAAAAAACTTAATTTATCCAAATTTAAATATATGTAAATAATTTAATTTTTAATAAATATATGCGCCAAAAAAATACGCCACTGGTTTTTAGAGGAGCCAAAAGCCACTGGTCTTTAGAGGAGACACCAAAGGGCCATCTCCTTTATGCCTCCAACTCGGCGGAAATGCCACTTCCCACAATCTGAACATTTGCCATTTTGAGTTGTAGAGCCCCAAAAGTAAGATAGATGCAAAATTTTACTTTCTTTGATGAGTAAAGACAAAACAATACTACATATTTAAGAATAATAAATTAATAGTTTTTTAATCTTTTTAGATAAAGTTTACATTTCATTAGTTTTAAATTGAATTACTTGACAAAGGCTCATTTATGATATTGTTGGTTGGCCCAAGCTTAATTATATTTTTGCCCAACGAACATTATTTATCTAAAAGAATACCTATCGCTTCATTGTTATTTATCTAGACACGTGTCCACTACTACTGTTTAATTATTTTATTCAAATATAATCTATTTGTACACGCGTCATTTATCTATTTATCCACTTCACTACTACTAGCTGTTGTTTCCAATGACTTTCCGACAACTTTTCCAGTGTCGATGACTTTTCCGTTACCTGTAACTTTTCAATGCGTTTCCATCATCTACTACTTTTCAACAAGTGTCTTTATCACATAAAAAAGATTAAATATATTAAACTAAATAACATATAATCCCATAAGAATGGACTTTTAAATTTACGCTACACAATTCAAGATAAGTTTCATGCTACATAGCTTTTTCAAAAAGACTGTTTATGGAATCTGTAGTTCTTACGCATCATGACCGCGATATTCCTGTCCATTGAATCTATTCCTCAAGGATATCAACAACAACCTCTTGCTAACCATTTTAAAACTCTCTAAAAGATAGCTTAATTAGCTAAAAAAAAAATAGGGTAAATTAACTCTGTGATATGTTTAAAAATACAGATTACTCTATATAATTTAGAAAAATATAATACCTCATTCTTAGAATTTTTTATTTAATAGAATTAATTGAAAAAATAAAATTTTTAATTATTCTTCTATACAATAATAAAATTATCCTGAATTAGTAACTGAAATAAATTTATGACATTATTAAAACTGTTAATTAACTTGATTGATTTATTAATAAAATGGGTCATTGTGTTATGAAATTATAAACTTCAGGGAGTGTGATGTAATTTCTAAAACTATAGGGAAAAATTAATATATTTGACAAATCTCAAAAAGATATATTTGTAATTTACCCTAAAAAATAAGTTAGACTGCTAACACATTTTTAACGTCTTTTTACTTTTCTAATATTTTTTTTAATGATTAAAATTAGGGTTTTTTTTTTTCCTTTCTTTTTCTTTTTATGCATTTACCAAATGAGGTAAGACTTTAGCATATAGATTGTCATTTTTAATCCCTGACTAAACAAAACTAACAATCTATTCGTACTTAGTTAAGAAAGAAAAGGATATGGTTTTTCATTAAGATAAGCGAAAAAAAGAAAAAAAAAAAAACGAAAAAGGAAAAATGATATGTCTTTTTGGTCATCTTATTTGGATTAGTTAATACTAAAACTCTAATAATATATTCAGAATTTATCTAAAAATATTAACATGTAGTTCAGATTCAATTATATACATTAACTCCACAATACACAATTTTAATCTCTACCATGTAACTTATTTTGGTTCAAAATCTGAACCCTAAACCTGGTCCCTAAACTTTTCTATTTGGATAAGTATCAAAGATATCAAAGAAAATGGTGATTTCTCGCCATCATCTCCTTCAAGGATAAGTTCCATTCTATACTTTATTTCTCTATATACTCCTCTTGTGAGTTTTAACTCGGGCGCACACAAACCAAAAATAACTTTATCGGGCAAATATAAAATGGATGTTTTAAGTTTACAATAATATTGTTGTTCCATTTTTATAAAACAAATTTAATTTATTTTTATGTTTACATATGTTTGATGAAGTTAATTTTTGAATGAATGACATAATTGTAAGCCCTACGAAATAGATTGTTCAAATTATAATTTTGAGTTTGAATGGGGCTCACAGGGAAGGTATGTGATGATATGGAGAGATGAAGGGATTTGGAGTGATTGTTGTGCATTAACAACCATTGTTGTGCGAGCGAGGAGCTCACTTTGAATCATTTAGATGATTCAAACCGTTTCACCTTTTAGAGTACGTCGAGTACAATATATTTGCAAAAACTTTAATTGATTGGACATTGATAACCCTATGATTAGATGAAATTGTATCTACAAAGAAAAAATGGTAGGTGTGATTTTGAGTATAAAACTATATACAAATGTGATTTGATTAGAGGGTTATCAATATTCTGATCGATCTGATTTTTTATAGAAATATTTTGATTCAATGTACCTAAAAAGGTGAACGGTTGGGATCATCAAACTAAAATCTGAAATGAACTCTGTAGTATGCACGTCGATAATTACTGTAATGACACAGAACAGTCGCCCTCCATCCAAAGTGAAATATTGAAGGGAAGCTCATCCCCATCTTTTCCCAATAGAGTTATTTCTCAACTTCATCTTTTTACAATAGTGGTATTTCGTTTTTCTTCCTCTAATTTTGATTGATAATCTATACTATATAATAACCAAATGTAGTTGTTTTGTCAAAAAGCCTCCAAATATTTATTCCAAAATTCTTTATAATTTTAAAAACACTCTCTTTCCTCGTGGCAACTTTCTTTAATTGACTTCATGTTTTCTATTTTTCTTCATTATTTTTATTTGTTTGATTAATTAAAATTAAAATTAATTTCATTACTTATGGATAAAGATTTGAATTTCAAATTCCTCCATATAGATAAACATATAAAAACTGAATTTGATTTTATAATCTACAGATAAAGATAAAAATAAACAATTAATTTAAAAAATTAATTTCATAACTTATAGAATATTTAAATTTCTTCCCATACATAAACAAATAAAAGTGATAAAAATAACTTATAAAAATTAATTTCATGGCCTACAAATAAAGATAAAGATTAATAATTGATTTTTTTTTTTTAAAAAACAAAATTACTCTCTCTTTCCCCCCCCCCTTCATTTCGTACTTTAATTAATTTCATTATAGATAAACTATAAAATTCATAAATAATTATGAAAATTTTCATGACCTATAGATAAAGATAAAAAATTTTAAAAATTATTTATAAATAATAATTTCATGACATAGATAAATAAACATATAAAAATTGATAAATAATTTATAAAGATTAATTTCGTGGCCTACAGATAAAGTTAAGATTAAATAATTGATTTCAAAAAATTAAAATAATAAAATTTAGATATAAGATTATGATTTTTAATCTATATATCTATCAAAAAACATATATATCTAAATCTTTATTTTGATTTACTCTTTTTTTTCTCCTATCACATATTATCTTTTTTTTATTTTAAATTTTTTATCTTATGAAATGCTCTTATCTCTATAACTTCTTATCTCCTATATAAATTATTAACCTTCTCTTTGATATTTTTATTATTCGTTATTATCTACCCAAATGATAAAGATTATTTTTAAAAAAAATTTATCGCTCTGAAGGAGAATAGTATTAATAATGAAATAAATAAGGCTACCATGGGAGAAGGTAGCACAAAAATCTCACAAAATTTAATTTTCTTCACATATTTATAAAATGTAATAATTTGAGATTCTTTCTATTTAGTTATTAAAAATAATTTGCATTAGATCATTGTTATTTTTTTTTAATTTTTTTATAAGGCTGTCATTCGTTATAGTTTCTTTCAATACCATCTCTAAATTCTCTCTTTGAATTTTTGTTTTTTCAATAATTAAGTTTAGAACAATTTCTTATCAAATTTGTTTTCTTGATCCTTATTTTTATTGAAGGATCGAGACGAATAAAACTTTCATATAATATATGAAATTAATGAATATATACAAAGATGAAAGGGAAGTACTACATATTTGTCAATATCTCTATGTTATTATTAGTTGATTGCTAGATTATACTATTAATTTTGAGCCCAATGATTCAATTCAAATATTCATGACTCTATTTGTATTTTTTGATCATTTTTTGTTGAGAACCGATATAATTTTTTTTTTTGGTATTTAATGATTAAAGCTATCATTTGTTATATTTTCAAATACAATTCAAATAATTTTTATCATTTTTTTGTAAATAAAATGGATTAAAACTATTCTCTTATAAATTTTATAATACTATGACATTCTTATCTTGATTAATTTTTTTAAAATGACGTAGGAACTATGCAAGTTTATTCAAACTATGGAGAATGATTTATACTTTGATATGATATGAGTGTATTATTGATAGAGGGAAATCAAAGATAGAGAGTTGCTAACACACAACATTTTCTTAGTTTTAGTGACATTGAAAGTGCCACAAAACTATTCTTCTAATGACATTTTTTGGTCTTGTGGCATTTTTGAACAAGTGCCACTTCTATCGGTGCCACGGTAGATACGAGTGCCACGGTAGATACTTGCAAGTGCCACTGCACCATCATTGCTGAAAACTTTCAATGACATTTTAATGTCATGGTAGATATTATTTGTGGCACTATCAAGCGCCATTAAAAAAAGAGTTAGTGACACTTGTAAGTGTCATTACACATCAAGACTAAAACCTTTCAGTGACTTTCATGTATGAAAGGCACTATTGGACGCTATTCAAGTGCCATTCATGACGTATTCGTGACGCTAAAGTATTCATCTGGTATTCTTGTAAAACAATTTGATCCGCTCTTGTGGAGATTCGAAACTGCCAACCTTCCCACCATAAACCCTTATACACCACACTCTTCCCATTACACCTCTATAGCACCACATGATTATATATGCAACATATATTATTTATATAGTACATACATCCATATTAATATAAAAGTATATGTATAAACATAATTATTTTATTAAACATAATTTATGTAAAATAAACTATTTACTACCAAAATAAAAAAGACCACTTTTGGCGACTAAAAAATATTTTTTAGTCGCCAATTCTATACTTTTGGCTCATAATTGTTTTTTAGTGCTAAAAACTTAACTTTTGTCGACAAAATCGGATTTGGTCGCGAAGATGGCACTAACCCCACGTCTTTCTCCCTTTTACTTATCAGTTTTTGATGGCTAGTTTAGGGCATATTTCAATTAGCATACCTTATGCTTTGCATGCGTGCATCATTCATTTGTCTTGCATGCACCGGGCTCGGCGCATCATTCAAAATGCATTGTATTTCAATACCTATTTGAATACATGTATCAAAGTGTTGCCTTCATATGCCATCTTAGATAGCCGAGCATACTTAATTGCATTTTGTATATGTTGCATTAAGCATTGTTGACATAGCTAGGATCATGCATTGCTTACTAACTAGCTTCTGTTTTGGCTCGGAGTAAACTGTAAGTGTTTATGCTTTAGCATCCTTGCATGTGTGTAAGTGACTGCCATGATAGCATGCTTGCCATGAGGTTATATGCTTAAGTGATTAACTGCATGAATGCCTGTGGATGATGGCTTCATTGCTTGAATTGGAACAATTCATCAAAATGTGCGTTTTAAGCCCACTTTGCGGAGTGGCAAAATCACGTTGTTTTAAAGCCCACTTGAGGGTGGCAAATCCACACTTTAGCCTACTTGAGGGTAGCAACTTCAAACCATTTTTAAAAAACAAACATGAGATGTTTTGTTCCAAATTGAGTGATTTAGTCTATACTTGTATGCTGTGCGCATCACATAGTAAGGTTAGCTAATAATGGAATAAGAACACATGTGTTTATAAAAACAACATATCATGTTAGTAGAGGCCGATCTTTGATCGGGCGAGCGGGGGTGCTCATTTTAGGACCTTCCCCTCTCGTACCCAAGTTCCCGAGCCGAGGCAACTTTGGTGATGACGGACACGTGGCTTTAGGCACGAGTCAGGGTTTCCTAAATTTCCTAAAATAAAATATTTAGGTGGCGACTCTGAAATTTGGCAAAGCAGTCCATGTTTGGCGCTTTTTGATTAAAATCGATTTTCCAAAACAATTTTCTGGATTTGGACTCTTTGGTGATTTATCAGTCTTACATTGCACTTTGTGAGATTAGATTTAGAACCATGATAGAAGTTCGAACTGTAGTCGCTATGAACCCAAATCCGCGCCCTCTCTGAAAAGGGGGTGCGCGGAGCGAGTTCGGGCGGTCTACAGTGACCCTTGGCCCCTAGACTTCGAACTCCGAATCCTCTCCTCCTCGGCCTCCACGGTAACCTCTACATGTGCAGCCGCCTCCACGAGACGGTCATAATTTTGGGCCATGTCACCTTGCGCTTCTAACTGTTCCAATGCTATTTAGATCCATTGTTACCAATATAAACTGCCACGTGTTTGTCAATGGTTAGAGATCTGCATTAGTTCCCCAAATTACCCTTTACGAGCCACGTGTTAAACTGCAATTGTCTTATACAAAATATGTAACTAATAATACCCCGCACTAATATAGCCAATATGATAGAGAGTAAAACTCCAAACATGTATAATCAAAGGAACATTTAAAAGTTGTTTGGGATGAACTATATAAGTGCACTTTTTGACTTTTTAGGTAAAAAAGTAGAGGAAAAAAATATGGTTGTTTGGGATAACTTTTTGACTTTCTATGAAAAAATATATATTAAAATATTATATAAAATATCAAAATTACTTTCTTACCCCTCTGAGTATTGAGCTGCAATTTGTGCACGTCAATACGGTTGTGTAATTGATGGTGCACTGGTTTTGTTGTTTTTTTTTTTAATTTATTTTTTCTTTGGCATCCATGGCAGTACATTGATGGTGCATTGGTTTTATTGTTGGAAAATGATTGAGACCACTAATTAGTGGTAGCACTAATGATGTTGGACCCCACCCACTACCATAGTGTTGTTGTGCCTTGTTTGTTTGTTTGTTTTTTTATTTATTTTATTTTATTTTTTTAAAGTGTGTGTCAACTCACTAGTGGTGCTTTAGAGCGCCACTTTTAGTGGTATATATCATTGACCTTTATTGCTTGGGTACATTGATTTGAACAAGAACATAATGGTGCATCTCTTCGGGGGATGGACAAAAAGGACAATTTTGTCTTTTTATCTTCTGACTATTGCACCTTTTTCCATTCAAATTTTTTGTGAATAGTATTAATTTTTTTACTTTTCTAATAATTTTTTAAAATGATTAAAATCAGTGTTTTTTTTTTCTTTCTTTTTCTTTTTATGCATTTACCAAATGAGGTAAGACTTTTAGCATATAAATTGTCATTTTAATCCCTGACTAAACAAAACTAACAATCTATTTCGTACTTAGTTAAGAAAAGAAAAGGATATGGTTTTTCATTAAGATAAGCAAAGAAAAAGAAAAAAAAAAAAACGAAAAGGAAATGATAATGTCTTTTTGGTCATCTTATTTGGATTAGTAATACTAAAAACTCATAATAATATATTCAGAATTTATCTAAAAATATTAACATGTAGTTCAGATTCAATTTATACATTAACTCCACAATACACAATTTTAATCTCTACCATGTAACTTATTTTGGTTCAAAATCTGAACCCTAAACCTGGTCCCTAAACTTATTCTATTTGGATAAGTATCAAAGATATCAAAGAAAATGGTGATTTCTCGCCATCATCTCCTTTCAAGGATAAGTTCCATTCTATACTTTATTTCTCTATATACTCCTCTTGTGAGTTTTAACTCGGGCGCACACAAACAAAAAATTAACTTTATCGGGCAAATATAAAATGGATGTTTAAGTTTACAATAATATATGTTGTTCATTTTATAAAACAAAATTTAATTTATTTTTATGTTTACATATGTTTGATGAAGTTAATTTTTGAATGAATGACATTAATTGTAAGCCCTACGAAATAGATTGTTCAAATTATAATTTTGAGTTTGAATTGGGGCTCACAAGGGGGTATGTATGAATATGGAGAGATGAAGGGATTTGGAGTGATTGTTGTGCATTAACAACCATTGTTGTGCGAGCGATGAGCTCACTTTGAATCTTATTTAGATGATTCAAACCGTTCACCTTTTAGAGTACGTCGAGTACAATATATTTGCAAAAACTTAAATTGATTGGACATTGATAACCCTATGATTAGATGAAATTGTATCTACAAAGAAAAAATGGTAGGTGTGATTTTGAGTATAAAACTATATACAAATGTGATTTGATTAGAGGGTTATCAATATCTGATCGACTTGATTTTTTATAGAAATATTTGATTCAATGTACCCTAAAAGGTGAACGGTTTGGATCATCAAACTAAAATCTGAAATGAACTCTGTAGTATGCACGTCGATAATTACTGTAAATGACACAGAACAGTCGCCCTCCATCCAAAGTGAAGATATGAAGGGAAGCTCATCCCCATCTTTTCCCAATGAGTTATTTCTCAACTTCATCTTTTTACAATAAGTGGTATTTCGTTTTTCTTCCTCTATATTTTGATTGATAATCTATACTATATATATAACCAAATGTAGTTGTTTTGTCAAAAGCCTCCAAATATTTATTCCTAAATTCTTATAATTTTAAAACACTCTCTTTCCTACGTGGCAACTTTCTTTAATTGACTTTCATGTTTTCTATTTTTCTTCATTTTTTATTTGTTTGATTAATTAAAATTAAAATTAATTTCATTACTTATGGATAAAGATTTGAATTTCAAAATTCCTCCATATAGATAAACATATAAAAACTGAAAATTAATTTTATAATCTACAGATAAAGATAAAAAATAAACAATTAATTTAAAAAAAATTAATTTCATAACTTATAGATAATTTAAAATTTCTTCCCATAAATAAACAAATAAAAGTTGATAAATAACTTATAAAAATTAATTTCATGGCCTACAAATAAAGATAAAGATTAAATAATTGATTTTAAAAAAATTAAAATAAAAAAATTTAGATAAGGATATGATTTGTTAATCTATATATCTATCAAAAACATATATATCTAAATCTTTATTTTGATTTACTCTTTTTTTTTTCTCCTATCACATATTATCTTTTTTTATTTTAAATTTTTTATCTTATGAAATGCTCTTATCTATAACTTCTTATCTCCTATTAAATTCTTAACCTTCTCTTGATAATTTTTATTATTCGTTATTATCTACCAAATGATAAAGATTATTAAAAAAAAAAATTATCGCTCTGAAGGAGAATAGTATTAATAATGAAATAATAAAGGCTACATGGGAGAAGGTAGCACAAAAATCTCACAAAATTAATTTTGTTCACTATATTTATAAAAGGTAATAATTTGAGATTCTTTCTATTAGTTATTAAAAATAATTTGCATTAAATCATTGTTATGTTTTTTTTTTTAAATTTTTTTATAAGGCTGTCATTCGTTATAGTATTTCTTCAATTCCATCTCTAAATTCTCTCTTTGAAATTTTTGTTTTTTCAATAATTAAGTTTAGAATCAATTTCTTATCAAATTTGTTTTCTTGATCCTTATTTTATTGAAGGATCGAGACGAATAAAACTTTCATATAATATATGAAATTAATGAATATAATACAAAGATGAAAGGGAAGTACTACATATTTGTCAATATCTCTATGTTATTATTAGTTGATTTGCTAGATTATACTATTAATTTAGAGCCCATATGATTCAATTCAATATTCATGACTCTATTTGTATTTGATCATTTTTTTGTTGAGTAACCGATATAATTTTTTTTTTTGGTATTTAATGATTAAAGCTATCATTTGTTATATTTTTTCAAATACAATTCAAATAATTTTTTATCATTTTTTTTGTAAATAAAATGGATTAAAACTATTCTCTTATATAATTTTTATAATACTATGACATTCTTATCTTGATTAATTTTTTTTAAAATGACGTAGGAACTATGCAAGTATTATTCAAACTATGGAGAATGATTTATACTTTGATATGATATGAGTGTATTATTGATAGAGGAAATCAAAGATAGAGAGTTGCTAACACTACAACATTTTCTTAGTTTAGTGACATTTGAAAGTGCCACAAAACTATTCTTCTAATGACATTTTTTGGTCTTGTGGCATTTTGAACAAGTGCCACTTCTATCGGTGCCACGGTAGATACGAGTGCCACGGTAGATACTTGCAAGTGCCACTGCACCATCATGGCTGAAAACTTTCAATGACATTTTAATGTCATGGTAGATATTATTTGTGGCACTATCAAGCGCCATTAAAAAAAGAGTTAGTGACACTTGTAAGTGTCATTACACCATCAAGACTAAAACCTTTCAGTGACACTTTAATGTCATGATAGGCACTATTCGTGACGCTATCAAGTGCCATTCATGACGATAATTCGTTGTAAAACAATTTGATCCGCTCTTGTGGAGATTCGAACTGCCAACCTTCCGCACCATAAACCTTATACACCACACTCTTCCCATTACACCTCTATAGCACCACATGATTATATATGCAACATATATTATTTATATAGTACATACATCCATATTAATATAAAAGTATATGTATAAACATAATTATTTTATTAAACATAATTTATGTAAAATAAACTATTTACTACCAAAATAAAAAAAGACCACTTTTGGCGACTAAAAATATTTTTTAGTCGCCAATTCTATACTTTTGGCTCATAATTGTTTTTTAGTTGCTAAAAAACTTAACTTTTGTCGACCAAAATCGGATTTGGTCGCCGAAGATGCACTTTCAGCTACCAAAATTTTGGTCACCAAAAAATTTTATTCCCGCCTTAGGATTTTAGTTCTCCCACGCTAAAAATGACCACTTTTGGCGACTAAACTTATTTTTTAGTCGCCAATTGTAGACTTTTGGCTACTAAAATTTTTTTTGGCACCAAAAAGCTTTCTTTTGGCTACTAAAATTTTTTTAGTTGGTAAAACCCATATAATCAGCGACCAAACTTATTTTTAGTCGCCAATTGTAGACTTTTGGCTACTAAATTTTCTTAGTCGCCAAAAAGTTTTACTTTGGGCTACTAAAAACTTTTTAGTCACTAAAACCCATATAATCAGCGACCAAACTTAGTTTTAGTCGCCAATTGTAGACTTTTGGCTACTAAAATTGTTTTGTCGCCAAAAAGCTTTACTTTTGGCAACTAATGCTGTTTTGGTCGCTGAAAGCTATACTTTCAGCGACCAAATTTTTTGGACAGAAAATTTAGTTGCCGAATATGCATTTTCCTGTAGTGTATATTGAGTTTAATTCATTTATTTTTAATCATTTATTGCATTTTAAAAATTTAGAAAATATATTGGCATTTTTTGTTTTTTCAAAAATGTCATTGGCCCTGTTTGGTAGAGTTGTGGGAAAGTACTTATAGCTTATGCCCAAACAGCTTATAGCTTATAACTATGAATATAAGCTGATTTCTGACTTATAAATTAAGCATCTCCTGCCCCACTCAAAGAATAAGCTGATTTCTGATTTTCAAAAAGTTATGAGTTATAAGCTATAAGCTAAACCAAACACATCAAAATAGCTTAAATTAAGCTGAAAGCTGAAATAAACAGCTTTTAAGCTGAACCAAACAGGCACATTATAAGTTTGGAAAGTTTTTGGCTTAGTGGCATTTCTCAAAATGCTATAAAATATTTGTTTATGACACTTTTCACCTAAGTGCCATAAAAATTAATTTGCACCTACCTAGTGTCCTGACATTTTTTTAAAAATGCCATTGCAACTAAAGTTTAGTGGCATCTGTTGGTAAATGTCACGAACATAATTTTTTGTGTCATTATTTTATAAAATGTCATAAAATTGATGTGACATTTCCTTATTGAAATGCCACTAGAGCCTTATATGTTTTGTGATTCTGTGGTATTTTTCTAAAACATTTAATGCCAATTTTTATTTTTGTGGCATTTTCTAAAAATATGCTACTAGTGTAGTGTCACTAAAGTGTAAATTTGTTGTAGTGACATTTTTGTTGTAGTGAAGTGACACTTTTTTTAATTGAAATGCCACTACAGCCTTGTATGTTTGTAGCTCTATGACATTTTTTTAAAAAATGCCACCAAATGTTCTTTTTGTGACATGTTTTAAGAACATGCCACTAGTATGGTGTCACTAAAACATGTTTTTGTTGTAGTGTTGTGACACTTGTTCATTGAAATGTCACTAGAGCCTTTTATGTTTGTTGTTTTGTGGCATTTTTCAAAAACGTGCCACTAAATATCATTTTTTGTGGCATTTTCTAAAAATATGCCACTAGTGTAGTGCCACTAAAGTATGTTTTTGTTGTATTATAATATAATCAATTAATGATTTGTTTGAGAAGTTCTTTTTATAAGCAAGGTAACAAACTTAGATTAAATTTTTTTAAAAACTACTTATAAATTATAATTAAAAGTGGATATTTATTCATAATTTGATCCCACAATGATAATATACACCACTGATTTAAAAATCCATGTAAATTTATATATATAGTATAGATATTATCAAGTGATTGTGATACTATTATTCTCAACAATTTTTATAATTAATAATTTCTTATGCATATTGAGAGGGTAATTTTTGGAGAAATTGGACCGAGCTGTGAGATGGACTTTATGGCCCAAAGTGTGAAGGACTCAGTAAAAGGCCGCAATGATATTCCGGTCCAGAAGAAGCATAGTTACTTCGGCCCAGGAGAAGTATGGTTACTCCGGTTAGGAGAGGTGTAATTGCTTCGGCCCAAGATGGTGAAAAGCTAGTCCGGTCTGGAGGTAACTTGGTGATTAGTCCGGTCTCAAAGTTAGTCCGGTTGCGGTGCATTGAGGTTAGATCGGTCGGAGCTTGCTACTCAGAAGCTTGGTTTCAGCATACCATGGTTGAATGGGAGAAAACCGAGCTTATGATAGTTCGGTCTTCTCTGTGGCTCTGCATATCCAAGCTTATTTCGGTCATGTGGTAGTTCGGCCAAAGTAAAAACCATCCCATTTGGTTTAAGCAGTGGGGGAGGGTGTAAAAGGATAAGCATTATCCTTAGGAGTATGAATCATAGGAGGACTCTGCATGGAGAAGTACAAGTCCTACTAGGATTGTGCCACGGGAAACTTATAAAAGCTCACAAATATCACCTTGGAGGAGGTAATTGAACACAATTTTTCTGAGAACATAGAGCTTTGTCTATTTGTCAAATTTTCTGACTTAGGCATCGGAGAGATTTCCGGCACACACCCGCCGGCTAGCTCACGTTTGTGTTTTCAGGTGACAAAGCGACGTCGTACGGAGGAGCGTGGACTTAGTCAACAGGATTATACGAGGAGATATATTTCTTCCCCGTACAATTGGCGCCGTCTGTGGGAAGAACAGACAAGAACAAAAACCTCTTGACTAAGCTTCTCCTTTTCTCAATCAATGGCACACATCGCAGGCTTGCCGCAATCCGCCGTCGACGGACTAACTCCAGAAGGGGGCGCAAGGCGTGAAGGATTACCTGCTGTCCCTCCCATGGCGGACTTGGAGCCCCAAAGACATACCTCCAGGAGGGAGGCTAAAGGGAGACGGACTCACAGCCCCCGTCAATTCCATTCTCAAAGTCCCGACAGGCAAAGACGGAGGATTGACCCTCAAACTCTGGAAGACCGCGTGAAGGAACAAGATGAATTGATAAGAAAGATGGCGGCAGACATGGAGGCTTTAAAACGTCAGATGAAGACTAAAGATATGGCGACAGGAGAGGGGCGCAAGCACAAGACACCCCCTCGCCACTCAGAGAATCGTAGTAGGAATACTACGCCCTCCCAAGGAGAGAGCAGAAGCCTCAGGACAGGCGACACTCATTCCTTATCTTCCAGGACTCGTCACTCTAGGTCTGAGAGGACGAGATCCGAAAGATCATATACTGAAGGAAGCACGTATTGGCCCTCACATTCACACCAAACCAGATCTAGACAAACAGAGCTGCCCAGGTCATCCGACTTACGAACCGTGCTCGAAGAAAAAGCACGATGCAAGGAGGATGCCAGGGCAAGGGATCCACACCGGGTTTCGACCTTACAACGGTTGGCTCCTCGGACGCATGGAAACGTCGAGGTGGGAATGCCAATACCGCGACCGGCCTACGAACCAACGGACAAAGCACTGGCAAGACTACAGACTTCGCCGTTTGTTCCAGCAATCGAAAACACGCCCCTACCATCAGGCTTCCTTCAGCCGAAATTCACTACATATGAAGGGAAGACGGACCCATATTCGCACTTAAGCCATTTTCGCCAAGTCATGGCTGTGTACAGGCGGAACGAGGCCTTAATGTGTATACTCTTCCCATCAAGCCTTGGCGACTTGGGCTTGACTTGGTTCGAGAAACTCCCAGAAGGCAGCATAGCCTCCTGGGCTCAACTGGCGGAAGCATTTGTAACAAGATTTCGAACAAACACTAAAACGCCGGTGGAGATAGACCAGTTACTCTCCATCAACATAGGTGAAAAAGAGACCCTCAGATCTTATAACAGTCGCTACTGGGAGACATTCAACCAGATTGGAGACTGCCCCACCAATCTAGCCATTGCGCAATATAAAAGAGGCCTACCAGTAGGGAACAGACTAAGGGACTCAATCACCATGACGCCACCCCTCACCATGGAGGCCCTGATGGAAATAGTGCATCAGCACATCAGGGTAGAAGAAGATGGCGCACGCGCCAAAGCAAAATCTAGTGCGACCACAGTACCGGAAAAGAAAACCCCAGCAAAGGTTAATTCAGTAGACCGGCAGAATAGAAACGGACGTGGCAAACGAGATAGTGGAGAGGACCCAGACAAGAGATGGTTAAGAATCCGCACCGCTATAACAACGGTGTTCAAAAAACCAATATATCAGATTCTGAGCGAAATAAAAGACGAGCCTTTTGTCAAGTGGCCAGCCAAGCTAGGGGAAGCTCAGAAAAATTACGACGACAGATCACGGTGCACCTTCCACAAAGAAAAGGGGCACCGAACTGAGAATTGCACGCCACTGAGACAGCACTTGGAAGAATTGGTGGCAGCAGGCCACTTGGACAAATACATTGAAGGAGGAATGCAACCGGCCCCCCAAGATCATAATGACCATCCCAACAGAATGCCAATCGATGCTCCACCTCAAGGTATTATCAATGTCATACATGGAGTTTTTGAACCTGAGCGTGTATGCGAGCTCAAGGGATCAATTAAAAAGGCTGAGCACTTTAGGGAAATAAGAAGTGCCCAACCTGTTATCAAGAAGGGGAAGACAGAGGCAACAAACATCATGTCCTTTTCGGACAGGGACTTGGATCGAATTTACTGCCCCCATAATGATGCCTTGGTCGTCACTCTCCGAGTCAAGGATTTTGACGTCAAGCGGATTCTGATTGACCAGGGTAGTTCATGTGAGATCATGTACTACGACACATTCAAGCAACTGAAGCTGCAAGACAAAGACTTGGCGCCTGCAGTGTCTCCCCTGATTGGATTCAACTCCATGCCAGAGTGGCCTGTCGGCAAAATAATCCTTCCAGTCAGAGCAGGGAGTGTGACAAAGCAAGTGGAGTTCTGGGTGTTAAAAGTCCCCTCCACCTACAACATCATCTTAGGAAGAACATGGCTGCATGCCATGCGATCGGTGGCGTCTTCCTACCACCAAGTAATGCGGTTCCCCAACGACACCGGCATAGTTGAAGAAGTCTATGGAGATCAGATCATGTCAAAACAATGTTTCGCCACGGTGAATGGCAGCCGCGCTGCCAAAGGATATGTTCATTCGGTGGAAGAACCAGAAAGTAATGAACTGTTCGCGGACGTTGGTAAAGAGGCTGATCAGAAAGCGGTGGAGGACTTGGTGGAGGTTAAAATAGATGAAAAGAACCCGGATAAGTTATTCTTACTTGGCTCATCGTTGTCCAGCACTGAGAGATTAGAGGTCTTGGAATTCTTGACCTCTAATATCGAAGTGTTTGCCTGGACACCCTACGACATGCCAGGTATTGACCCAAACTTCATCAGTCACCAACTCAATGTCCACCCATCCGCCAGACCAATCATTCAACGCACACGCAAGTCGGCACTCCACCACGCCGAAATAGTGGCAGAGGAGGTAGGAAACCTGCTGAAGGCAGTAGCAGCGATGGAGGCACGAACACAGGAAGAACACAGAGAGAGAAGATGAAGAAATGGCAAAGGTTAAAGGGACCTAGCCTCAGGGAGTGTTTTTGTTAGAAAGCCCAAAATTTGGGCGGGACTGTTCAAAATTCACGAAGTACGAAAGACGGCGTGACAGCCGTCCTCAGCTTATCAGAATCTGCCACGTGTCATTGGAAATAGAAGCGTTACAGTCGCCGTGATTGAAAAGACGTTTTGACCGAACAGAGTGAAGCCCGACGTACAATTAGCTCGGCTGGAGAGGCTAAAGGGTTTTTAGCTCGGATGGAAAGGCTTAATAAACTTCAGCTCGGTTGGTAGACTGGTAATCCCAATCACGCTGTGCAGATGGAATTAAGGGGCAATTGAGAGGGTAATTTTTGGAGAAAATTTGGACCGAGCTGTAAGATGGACTTTATGGCCCTAAGTGTGAAGGACTCAGTAAAAGGCCGTAATAATATTCCGGCCCAGAAGAAGCATAGTTACTCCGGTTAGGAGAGGTGTAATTGCTTCGGCCCAAGATGGTGTAAAGCTACTCCGGTCTGGAGGTAACTTGGAGTTAGTCCGGCCTTACGGTTCGTTCATAACCAAAGTTAGTCCGGTCGCGGAGTATTATGGTTAGATCGGTCGGAGCTTGCTACTCAGAAGCTTGGTCTTAGCATACCATGGTTAAACGGGAGAAAACCGAACTAAGGATAGTTCGGCCTACTCTGTGGCTCAGCATAGCCAGTATTATTTCGGTCATATAGTAGTTCGGCCGTGGTAAAAACCATCCCACTTGGTTTAAGCAGTGGGGGAGGGTGTAAAGGGATAAGCATTATCCTTAGGAATATGGATCCTAGGAGGACTCTGCATGGAGAAATACAAGTCCTACTAGGATTATGCCACTCGAAACCTATAAAAGCTCACAAGCACCACCTTGGAGGAGGTAATTGAACACAATTCTTTCTGAGAACATAAAACTTTGTCTATTTGTCAAGCTTACTGACTTAGGCATCGGAGAGGTTTCCGGCACACACCCGTTTACTTGCTTGGTTCAGTCAGGCCTTTGGTAATTGCAGATTACTGGCTGGTTACGACACTAACCCTATAGGGGCGGATTTAGGTCGTGACACTGACAGTATTTAAAATAGTCAATTATCATTAGTGAATCAGTTTCTCATTTCATAATCATATTGCAATCATAGCAGTCATACGTGGTACATCCATTAGCAGAACAGTACAGTAGGTCTTAAAAGACCAAACGATCATATTTGATGGTCATCAATACAATAAACAGTAGTTCTAAGATTTGGAACTGACAGAGATCTCTGCAACAGTAGCAGTAGCTGTAACAATAACAAATGCTATGGATGCCACAAATATATTTCACAAATAGGACAATCATTCATTCAGTTAGAAATCATCATTTCGGAAATAGAACATATTATAAGTCAGAAAATACTTATAATTTGAACATATCTTTACAAGTTTGTTACTCACAGTTGGTTCCCTGAATCACGTGGTTAGAATGAGGTGTTCGGCCTACATAAACACATTCAAACACAACATGTTAAAACACGTTCAATTCATTTAGTCGGTTTTTAAACCTATTGTCACAACCCAACCCAAGCCCCATTCCAAGGGATTAGAGAAGTGACCGGCCAGTAATCCGAGATTACTAAATGCCTGCTTAACAGTAATACAATACTAGGGGCTGGCGAAAGCCTTAAATAATGAATTATAACGTCCAATGAGTTGTGAAGACTTAAATGAACAAAACAACCCTTTAAACCAATATTTTGAGGCTCTTTGTTGAGGTTATTGAGCTGAAATTTCAGCCTTTGAGAGTGAATATATTGTGGTTTGTGAACAAAAGGGTAACTCTTCCTCAAGAAGTATAACTTTGTCCATCTTTACACTACTTCTTACCTCTCTTTTCTTGTTATTTTCATATTGTTTTTGGACTATTTTGGTGGGTTGAAACTTGTGATTTAAAGCTACCAAGGTTAGAGGGGTTAACCACCTTTCTTTGAGCCTTATCCCATAAACTTTTATCCTTGTGTTTCTCACTTGTTTCTCAACTTTTAGACACTATTTTTCA
This sequence comes from Camellia sinensis, assembly GCF_004153795.1. Taxonomy (NCBI): domain Eukaryota; kingdom Viridiplantae; phylum Streptophyta; class Magnoliopsida; order Ericales; family Theaceae; genus Camellia; species Camellia sinensis. The sequence continues at coordinate 518,713 of NW_021027467.1, forward strand.
AAGTTTTAAAAGGTTAAAATATGTGGTTTTGAGGTCCAAAAAATGGAGGTTAGCCACCTCGCCGCTTTAGGCTTCCTTACTCGCTTCAATTCTCTCTCATCTTTGCTTACTTTTTTATCTTTTGAAACTGATTTTTCGGCATTATTTTGCTATTTTTAGGACTGGTTTAGTGTGTTTATTTAGTTCATGCTTTGAATATTAGGCTTGTGTTGTTGTAAGTCCTCATAGGTTTGGTGGTTTAGGCCTTAGACACCAACCTATTTGAGTTGATAGCTTTTATTTCATAGCTTTCATACATATGCTTACACTTGTAATAATCATCTCTGCAACCTCCATTCTTTCTTGGTTTTTCTTTCTTTTTCTTAAGCGTTGTTTCAAACAATTAATTGTTGTTTAAGGCATGCGAAAGAGACCTTCCATACTTAATGGTTTAATCTCTTCAGAGATTCATTACCATAGCATTACATCTCTCTCATGCTAAGAACAACTTCTTATTTGCCACTTCTCTTCATTAGTAGACCTAACTCTCACTTTTGGACAAAATGATTAAAGAATGGAAAAGTAATAAAAAAAATTAAAAAAAAACACTAATAAAATTGGACTAAAAGAGGTACAAGATAATAAAATCGAGTTGGGTTTAATCGGACGTTAATTAAACCTATTGAGTCTTAAGTCATTTCATACTACTTAGTGATGATAATGGCTCAAGAATCAATGCCTACCACTTTCCTTGAAATAACTCCATGATAGGGATAGGGTTTTTGTTGGTCTTTTATTTTCACTCATTGAGTCTTTATTCCATCGATTCTTTCAAGAAAATATAAAAGTTGTACCCAATGCAAAAGGTTTTCGCTTACAGCAGGGTTAAAAAAATACAAATACATTTATTCCCTACAGAAAATCCCCTCTCAGCAGCAGCAACATCAACAATGTATTCAAAGAATACACCTTTTATAGACATGCCCATGGCTTTCTTACTTGGAGAAAGCTCATAGCAGGGTTCCTGGATTCCTTGAATCAATTCATCCATATTTCAAAACTTGTAGATCAATATGTTCTTACAGCCCCATTTTAGCCACAATCACTAATTGTATTGCTAAACAAGAATCACTAAGTTCTCACCATCCTGGTTCAGAATAATTACACACAAATGACTTAAAAGGTTGAATTAGATTCATAGGGTTAAGTTGAATAACTTTTGACCTTTTCTTATGTTACCGAACGATCCCGAGAAATATGCGGATACTACAACTTTGTCTATGTTTCAACAGAAAAACAGACCGACACCAGAGAATGACTAAACAACATGAAATACAAACCTTCCAATGTGCATGAGTTTCCAATTAATTGCAGAAAAACCAATAATGCATACACAAGTCACAATGAAAAACACGACCCTCTAAAACTTAAATGAAATGATATATTTATCCTTCCTAAGTTTCTGGTTTACTGAAACTGATCATGAGTCACAAATAAGACTGTTCATGACAATATATCTAATAGTGTACAAGAGAATTAAATTGAAGATTTCTCTGGCGTGTTGATTTTAAAAAATGACTACAAAAAACAAAATGGCATGTATGATTTAAGTTTGAATCAAATGATGGACCAACAAATATAAGAAACAGCATATATAATTTTTTTTTCCTCCTATTTTACATTCTTCAAAGTCTAAGAGTGTAAACTGTAATTATTTCTTCAAACTTGCATTCCAATGATGATTTAAAAAGTTACCATGGGTTGTAATATAGTCAAATGATTCAAGAGCCTCGGAAGTAGTTCAATATATATTTGGTAACAAGACATGCACCAAGTGATTATCCACCCACCCACATCACAAGTAGTAACATTCATTCAAGTTAAAAAAAAAAGGCAATCGAATGAGCGATTTAATAATATTGCCATAACATATACATATACATATATATATATATATATTGATAATCATAACACATATTGGCAAAAACAATTCATACAATTGGATTAACCTTTTCCTCCTTATAATATCAACTTATTGTTAACATCAACATAAGAAGACCATGAAGGTAAAGTACATATATGGAGACAAAGCAAATTATAATCTTAAAGACCATACCCGCGCCACTTCCTTTGTTCATCACCATCTGAGGCAGAGTCAATGGATATCTCAGGATGGATCCTTTCAAACAACTCATCAACTATGTCTGCACGCATATAGCATTCAAAATCTTATAAAGTTAATTAAAAGGGAACTAGAAGTAGTCTATGAAGTTCCTTTAGATCCATGAACAAACAAACTAAAGCTTGCAAAATTCTAACAATGAGGAAGCAAACTATTCAATTTCCCCAAGTTCTTTATAAGAAAACAAAAGCAAGCAACCAAATTGTCCTATATCGAGAACCTGATGAGTCAACCATCTGTTCACCATCAACAACCAGTATGGGGACCTTCTTGTAATCAGACCACTTGATTTCCTTTTTGTTGATGGGGTTGACCTCCACAATTTTGTAAGGAATGTCATGGTAATCCAGGAAAGCTGATTGAAAAAGAAAATTAAGGAAAAAGAGTGAGAGTAACATCAATGATTCAAATTTACTAAAGAAGAACAAAATTTGACAGTAACACGCATCAAATATATGACCCCAAAAAAATTAGCATCACATATGATATGAGGACTCATCAGTTTAATTACAACTCTTTTTCACTCAGTTTCACCTTTTGACACCCAATGAAAGCTGAAGCATGATTAAGACCTCATACAAATTATTTGTTTAGTAGAGGAATTATTTTTCACCAGCCACACAGAGTTAGGTTCATTAGCTTAACACAATACTTAGGTGGTGTTTAAACCCACTAATGTAATTGAGTATAGAGAGAAAGCTCTGATTAGTGGAGGACGAGAATTTACGGTCAAAAAATTCCCCCACTAAGAAACCTTAATTTTTTTGGCGAACTAAAGAAGATTACAATTTTCAAAAATATTTGTTTGGTTTGTTTTTCACAAACATTTTTGGAAAAAATTCTTTACAAACAAATTTTTAACAATAATCAAACCAAATACATTTTTTTAAAAAAATCTCAAAATTTTATTTGATTACCCACTTTGCACAATCACTCTCTCTCTCTCGTACACGTCAAATCAATCATTTTTTTTAAACTCTCTTCCAAAATAATTTTTCAAAACCATTTCTAAAAAAAAAATAAACCAAACAAATTTTCATCTTTTTTATCTCAAAAACTACTCTACAAACACAAACCAAACACGCCAGAGTCTCAGACAAGGTTTCAGATATAGAGAAAAAGAGAAGACGAGATCAATCGAAGAATGAACGGAAAGAGTAGATACCGTCGTTGTCGGAGATCAATGAACGTCAGATGAAATCCTCGTCACCGTCGCTGCCGCTGCTAGCCGTCGTCGCTCACTGCTCGCCGCCGTCCCCCCTTGCTGCTGCTGGTGCCACTGCCGCTGTTTGCAGTCGAGAGAGAGAGAGAGAGAGAGAGAGAGAGAGAGAGAGAGAGAGAGAGAGGGAGTGAGTATTGTATTTTGGAGATTTTTGAAATTGGGATGTTAAGGGATTGGACATTGAAAATTTGAGATCGGATTTTTTTTTTTTGTTAAAATCAATTTATTTTTTTTTGTATTTAATGAATTTTTTTTTTTTGAATTTTTTTTTAGTTACTAAAGTTAAAAATTTATTTGTTTCATTTTTATTTTAATGAAAAAAATTATTGATAGGGTTATAAGTTTCTGCTTCCCGGATGGATGGGTCGGACCGGTCCAGGCTCTTCAGACTCTGGCTCAGGGTGATGACTCCGTCAAGTGACCTGCATGCAAGCCCAGAGGGGAACGGGGTAGTCCCCCAGTGAACCCTCCAGTGTGAGAATTAGTAGAGTAGGAGAAAAACTGTGCAGAGAGAGATCGAGAGAGAGAGATAGCTTAACCTTATTCTTGTCCTCCTATCCTTGCTTATATTCTTTTGTTATCATTTTTCCTGTCTCTTGTGACGTGCTTTCCTTCGCCGAAAGCCTGTGCCGTAGCTTACCTTGTTCAGGGTGATGGAGGCTCTGTTCCGGCGGGGGGGTGCTGTCGTAATAAATGCTGTGATGGGATGCATTAATGGTGATGTGTTGTGATAATAACTCTGCAGATCTTTGTCGGCTGATGTGACCCACCGACCACCTGCCACCACTTTTCACCACCGTCTTCCGCTGCCACTTGCTACCACTTGCCATTTCTCACTTTTTTTTTATATATTTTAAATTTTTTTTAAACATTTTGTCAATTACCAAACGCGTTTGTAGTTTATATTTTTTTGAAAATAAACAAAAAATAAACAAAAACCAGTTTATAAAATTTTTGTAAATATAAACTGAAAACGTAAACGTTACCAAACACACCCAAAACGTTCCAAATTTTATGAATTAGTCTATACTTATGTGCATCACATTGTAAAGATAGCATAATAATCAGAATAAGAGCATATACTGTACATAAGAATCACATCATGATTAGTAGAGGTTGATATTTGATCTGGTGAGTGGGATGATCAATTCATGACCTCCTTTCATACCTAAGTTCCTGACCCGAGACACTTTGGTGATAACGGACACGTGGCCTTTGGCACGAGTCACGGGTTTCCTAAATTTTTCAAAAATATTTAGGTGGCAACTCTGAAATCTGGCAATGTGGTCCATTTTTTGCATTTCTGATTGAAAATCGATTTTTCAAAAGATTTGTCAGATTTGGAGTCTTTTGTGTTTTCACTGTTTCACATTGCACTAGTGAAATCAGATTCAAAACCACGGGAGTTCGAACTGTAAGGCTATCGTATCTGACTAGACTAACCCCTCTGAGGAGCACGAAAAGCAAGCTACACCAGTTATCTCATTTGGCAACTTGGCGCTTCTTTTGTGTTTGACCGAGATGACTGCTGGCAGTTTGGCTAGTAGCCTCTTGGGAGATAGTTTTCTTTTTTCGGGCGCTACGTATTTCGGCTACCTTTCTTCAAACTTCTGGTACTCTCCGAGCTATTCATAACTCTTTCCTGAGGGCCTTGACCTAAGCTACAAGCCAATATACAAGCTAGGTCTACTGGTTATCATCATGTAGCGGAGGACTTACTCTTCCTGAATCCACTGGTGCCATTTCTGAGTCATGGCCAAAATTTTGGCCGAGTGTATTGCCGATCAAGGTATTATGGTGATTACTTGGTATCTCTTCTAGAGAGGGAGGGGCATTCATCTTCTCGTCGTTCCCACAAACGGTTCCAATTGTGGAAGGTAGAATTCTTCTCTACAAGGAAAGCTATATGACATGTCCCTTCCTTTACTCTATCAAAAGAAACCAAAACGTTAGTGATCACCCCCGACCAGGGTTGGTTGAGAGGACCCTTCAACAGTCAAGTCAGAATATTGTTTAGCCATGAATATTTGTATTTAAAAGAGGGTTCTTGGATTTCCTCTAGTATGTTCTCTTTACTTCACCTGCTTCACCTTTTATAGTTTTCCTAACTTGAATCCCATCCATTGGATTAATGTTTGATTGAGGGTTCTGCATATACCTGGCTTTGGTCGGGCAAGTGGTTAAGTTGCCTTTGCTTTTGATCATTGGATCATCTTCTTATGGATGGCTTAGATTATGTCAGATGTTAGTAACCAACTTCCCAAGCGTTGTGTTCATTGGATTAGGTTGATTGGACGGACTTACTGTCTAGTATACCTGACTTATACTCTTGTATTTCCTGTTTGATGTTTCCACGGTTGGATGAAGGCGAATCTGACGATTCTCTTACATATTGCGGATCTCTTTCTAAAATGAGATCTTTACTTTTCATTGCTCTCCACGTTCTTAGCTACGCGCTAGTTTACCACCAATTGTCTCTAATGGAATTCTTAGAAAATTTATCTGGGCCTTCCATTTCTTTTGAGCTACTTTATTTAATTGCTTCAGGCTTGGGCCAATATTTTAATCCTCCACAAATACATATTATTATTATATACCATCCTTTAGCCGAATGTATAGTAAATATATTGGTTTGAATTTTTTCAGTCTTTATTTACATTTCTGTTATTTAAATGCCAATACTATATATATGTAAAAAATAAATATTATTACATACCGTCCCTGAGCCGAATGTATAGTAAATATACACCAACACAATTTTTTTCGGTCTTTATTTATATTTTTGTCATTCAAATACCAGTACTATATATATGTAAATAATACATATTACTATTATATACTGTCTTTTAGCCGAATGTATTGTAAATACATCGGTACAGACTTTGTCAATCTTTATTTACATTTTTATCATTTAAATACCAGTATTATATATTATTATATACTATCCCTTAGCTAAATGTATAGTAAATACACCAGCACGAACTTTTTCAGTCTTTATTTACATTTTTGTCATTTAAATACCAGTACTATATGTATGTAAATAATACATATTACTATTATTATTATATACTGTCTCTTAGCTGAATGTATAGTAAATACAGTGTCATGGACTTTTTCAGTCTTTTATTTACATTTTCGGCACTATAAATGTGTACATAAAATATTAGTATTCCTAGCATAGTATATAGTAAATATACTATTGCCCAGACTTCTAGCAAACTAACCACTAACTTATATATATATATATATATATATATATATTATTATATTATATTACCCATACATTGGGCTAGGTATATTAATACCAATAACCATCCACTCGTCATCAGGCCCGTAAGCAAATTAATAATTACTATGAGCACATTCTCACCCATACATTGGGTTTGGTATATTAATACTAACAACCATCCACTTGCCATCAATCCCATAAGCATATTAATAAATATCACAATTAGCACATTCTCATCTCCATAAACAATAAAATTAACAAATATGTAAACCAATCATTTCAAAAATCAAAGCACATGCACTCTAACATGTTTCAACACATACAAAGAAAACAGTACTGAAAGGGCGATGTAGGATATCTAATTAACCCCTTCCTTACTCGTAACATAAAAACCCCCAAACTCATCTCTGATTCACACAGACCATTAATGAGAGTCATTAAAATAAAATTGACCCTACATTGGTAAAAAGGAAATATAAAAATACTGGTTCAACAAAAATATATTTTATGGGTGGCCTAATACATCTAAACTCTATGTTTGGTGGCGACTCTGAATAAATCTTTCAAGGGTTTGAGTAAAATAATAAAATTAAAAACAATATTTCAAACATCACTATTTGAAACTCAAAATTTTCCCAATAACTATTAAAAGTGAAAATCCAGGTGCGACATTGAATAGGTAGGAAAAAAAAATTGAACAAATAGGGTTTGGTTTGGCTTGACTGCCACAGATAAGGGTTGGTTTGGCTCTATATTTCAATAGATAGAATTTGCTTTGGCTTGATATTTCAACAGATAGAAAAAAAAATTAAATTTTTTTTTTTTGAATATATTGAATTTCGACAGATAGAATTCAAGCAAAAAAAATTGAACAGATAATTAAATTTTGACAGATATTTGAATAGATAAGAGAAAAAAATTAAATAGATAGTAAAAAATTAAACAGATAAAAAAGTATTTGAATAGATAGCTAAAAAATTTCAACAGATAGATAAGGGGTCAAATGGAAAAAAAAAATGTTCTTCAAAACAATAAAAGGACTTCTCACAAAATTATTTTATAAAAGATGAATCTCTCACCAACAAAAAAATATCCACTAAACCTAATAACTTAGACAATTGAATTTATCTAAGAAATCCTTCAATTTTATACACAAAATATTTCAATTTATAATCATGTTAGTATATTTTTTTAAGAAATATAATGTGTGATTGAATTTAATTATGGAATGTTTTATTTTTTTTAACATATAGCCCGATGGTTGGACTTGGTATTTATAATTATTTTTTGGGCCAGATTTGGGTCGATATAGTGGTCCGATGTTAGGGTCGGGTCGGGTCAGAGTTGAGCACACACAAAATCCTTTATTATATAGTTGGCCCGGCCTAACAAATATCCACCCCTCCTACCACAAAAATGTGTCATTTTGTATCAAAATTTTGTAATATCAATCATAAAATACATAATCTTGCCATAAATTAGAATAACAAAAATGTCCAAAAATTATATTGCCAAAATTTGTGACTTGGTTACGACATTTTTTTTTACGCCAATTTATAATGAAATTACGTATTTTATAATTGATATTACAAAATTTTATAATAAAATTATACATTTTTACGATAGGATAGATATCATACACACCACCAAAGGAGTGCACACCATAATATTCCATTTCCTTGCTCTATATTTTAATTGGGAATTTTGATATTATAAAAACTCGACATTTGGTATCTTTTCTTTACCAAATCTCGTTATTTTTGTCGATCTTCAATGGAAAAAAAATAATAATAATAATAATAATAAAACAAAAATAAAAATAAGAAAATTGGTTAAGTTTCCAGATTTTGTTTGTGAAATTTTTTAAAAACTAGTTTAGTGGGAAAAAAAAAATTTAAATTTCATTATTTTCTTAATTTGAAATTTAAAAAAATATGTCAAAAATAAATTTTAAAAATTCAACCAAACACAATCAATACATTTTAATGAATTTTATTGATCACCATTTCAACAACCAAGCGAGAAAGAAGGTACAAGAAAATTTCCTTTCTCTTTCTTAATGACTTTTCTTTTTCTCACCTAATCTCTGAAACCAATGGCCTATAAGATTTTAGTCCTTTGTGGTCCAATGTTTCTTGTAAGTTCATTGAACCTATTTCCCTCCTCAATGCATGAAGCCAAACAGACAACAAAGTCATATCTTCATCATTTCAACACAAGAACACATCTACTCAAATCTAACTTGTTTTAATATCAAGGAGGTGCTTAGCCATCAGAACAACATCCAAAAATGAATTCTTCACAATAATATAGCTCCGTTTGGGAAGAAAAAAGCCAGACTTTTTTTGGCTAAAATAGCTACAAAAAACAAAATAGGTTATTTTAGTCACAAAAAACAAAATATCAAATCCAACGCATAATCATTACAATCCTCTCACACAAAAAAAGCCAAAAAACCCAAAAAGTCAAAAAACCCTTCCCAAACCAGGCTAAAATAGTCCAGGCTAAAATAGCTAAAAAGCCAAAAAGTCAACCCACTTCCCACCGAGACTATATAAATTGGGCAACTCATTGTTGGATCTTGCTAGTGACAATATCATTAAAGAATATAAACTACCAAAAAATATTTATAATTATAATACGTCAGTTATATATTTTAAAATATTTCTATATACTTCTATACCCTTTTTACACATTTATCAATATTAACAATAACTCTAAGGATAGTGTTTTTAACATTTTCATTCGCTATTATTATTGACCATATCATTGTTCAAAAAGATTTGAAACAATGGTTGGGCTGCCAGCTCCTTTCTGTGTAGGGTGGCCATGAGGCTCGATAGTACTCCTAACTCAATCTAATTTGATATTTTTAGAATTTGAGATAACTATTTGACTTATAGGATTGAGTTAGACTGAAATTTTGAACTTGTTGAATTTTCAATTTGAGTTTAGGATGAGAAAGATCATACCAACTGGTCATTTATAAAATATTAATTTTTATTCTTATATTATTTGGTTACATAATAAACTAAAAACCTAAGAAAATATATGAAAAAGTATAAGCTTGTAGCATTAAAATTTGTTAATACCTAAATTCAAATCATTATTAAAAAAATGTAAATTACACCAACTTTTCTAGAGATAAAAAATTCTTGGGAGTCTTATAATTTTCTCATAATTACATTAGAATTCCTTCAAATTTTAGTTCACAAAATACTTAATCTCCCTTTTCATCAATAATTCAGTAGTCATATGAATGAAAAATGATATTTTAATTTATTTTGCATTACATTTTTTCTTATATATCTTCGTGACTTTATAATTTTAGATTTTTTAAGCTTATTAAAAAGAAAGTCAGTGTAATAATATTAAAATGTCGGTGTAATAATGTTAAAACTACAAAATCAACTATAACTTTGTCAAATCGCATGAGATATCAATATAATCTTACCTTTAATAAAAAGATTCAATTTAGTAACTCTACAACAATAAAAACTAAAAATTACTCATATGACTTGAGATTGAAAAAATCTTTTATGACAATTTTTTGGATGACAAAATTAGGCTGAATGTTGAGCCGTATTAGATTTGTACTGGCAACAGTACATGTCATGTTGGACCGAACTTGGAATGAGACATCCTTATGTGGTGCAAGTATGACTTGAGCCTGACAGGACCTATTTTATGGCATCCTTTACAAAAAGGGTACGGAGCTCACCTCTTGTGAGAATATATATATATATATATATATATCAAATGAATTTAAATCACATAACTAACTAATTATTAGCTTGATTAGCTGGCGAAAGTTAGCTTGATTGGCTTTTTTTCTCTTTCTGGTGGCTTTATTGTGGTTGGTCTAATGTGGTCTGGTCTTTTTGGGTGTTCCATGTTAAGAGATTGTTTGGAATGTTCTAAACAAGGCCTTGTTTGATATTTTCAAAAAAAGTCAAAAAGTTAAAAAATCATTATTCTATTTAAGTCACATTATCCTATTTAAATCACATCACTTCTCTACTACATCGCTTCAAACTCAATCCATATTTCATAAAAAGTAAAAGAAATACACTTATTTAAGACATCTCAAACAACTCCTGAGTGCACTTTTTGACTTTTTATGAAATATGAATTGAATTTAAAATGACGTAATAGAGAGTTAATATGACTTAAATAAGATGATGTGATTTAAATAGGATAATGACTTTTTAACTTATTTAGGAGATGCCAAGCTAAGGCCTAAGTTTACTGTCTAAGAAGAAGTCTCTTTCATATTTAATCAAATAACCATTCACATAAGCAAAATCAAGAACAAACATAAAAGAACACAACAGGGAAAATATCATTCCATTACAAAGTAAAAGAGTAGTTGCAAGGTTCAATTCACAGGCAAGGAGACCTGCAAAAAAAAAAAATAGGACTTGAAAATCCTACCAAAAACTTGGACCCGGCACGTGAAAAAACAACCAAACAAGGTTGTCATGGCAAGCTAAAATGAACTAACTGCCATGCCCGAAGCCCAAGAATCCGAGGTACCCCACACTTTGAACTGCCCATAGCAACCACACCCTAAGAACACATACCTTAGATAAACAAACCCAAAACAAGAGTGTTGAACACACAAACGACTCTGAAAGACACTAGAAACCGACATGGAGAGACTATCAAGGCACATCAGGAAGGAGGGCACGACCAAGCTAAAACAAATACCGGGTATTGAAAACCCAGCAAAACAGAACCAGGAACTTGTATGTCGGGGAATGGAGTATCCAGAAACACCTAAATTCCCAGGACTTGGTAACTGTATTCTCAGGGAACCATGGCTGTGAAAGAGGCAGCCCCCCATTGATGGGAAGACTAATTAGTTAAAACAGGTTTTCTTACGAACCTGCAAAAAAGAGACAGGAAAAAGAGATCTGCCAAAGTCCCCTGGAAAACAACCAAGCCACCAGGTTACCAGGACGCCCGCTTCTGATGTGCTAAAAACGGAAAACTAACTAGTACGCTCTAGGCATCTATTATCTGCTAACTTCACACTGATATCTTCTTTCCCTGATCTAGGATAGGATATCACATCTCCACAAGCTCTCCATAAGTAGCTCAACCATGCTGTTATTGATTGAATTGCAATGTTGGAGGTTCAATCCCACAAGGGTTTTGCCCAATTTTCTCAGGGAAGACGTACTTTTATTTGATACCTTGGAGCAACCGGACAGGGAAAGGATCTGCAAATTCAGCTGCTCTCCACGAGACAACGTAGCAATGCCAGAATCGGTGATTGAACACTTGGACAGGTCGAGATCATTTAATATGAGACAGTGGTCAGAAATTGCCACAAGGGTTGCATCGGTAACCTTATTGCAACCATCAAGATTCAGCACTTCAAGGGTTCCACCATGTAGCCTAGCAATGGCGGAAACCACTTCGTCTGTCAAATTTGAGCAACCACTAAGATTCATCTTAATGAGTCCTGCTTCGCAGCTCTCCACGAGTGGAAGAAGCCCGGCATCAGTTATTCCACAAAGCCCGCTTAGATCTACGTGATGAAGCTGAGGGCACAACTTCCCCACTGTGGCCAAGCTAGCACTACCGAAACCCGGGCAGTTTCGAATGCACAAGCAGCGAAGAGATTCACATGGAGAGAGTGAGGGTGTTTCGACTGATAGATCCTTGATTCCCATGCATTTTACTAGGGCAAGAGATTTCAACTTTGATCCACCATTTGAGAGGGCACCCAAAATCCCGGATTGGGTGATCCTGTTGCACTCCTCCAATTGCAGGCTCTCAAGAGATCCAGCAGCTTTGGCAAAAGCTACCAACCCGCTATCTGATACAAAGCAACACTTACGGAGGCACATCTGTTTCAAGTTATGGCAGCCCTTTCCTATGGCCTCAAGACTCACATCCGTTGTCCCGCGACAAGAAGTAATTGTCAGCGATGCCAATCTTTCCAAACCCTGAGCATTTCCCATGACCCAAAATCCCCTCTCGCTCACATTTTGAAGCCCACTAAGGATAAGACTTGTAAGGGCCTTTCCATAATGCCCAATTACAGCAAGAGAGAAATCGGTAAGGCTCAAGGCCTGAAGCTTTACCTTTGTCAAGACAGAAGAGGCTGATGACAAGAGGCTTGCAACTCCCTGATCCCCAACCAAAGGGCAGTCTCTGATTGTGATGGACTGAAGCTTTGGGCAGCACCGTGCAATAGCTTGCAAGCTCTCATTGCCGATTTTTGGACAAGATTCAATCGTTAAAGTAGACAAATTTGGTGAGTTCTCTGCAATTGCAATCAAACCCTTGTTGGAAATCGAAGGACACTGACAGAGATCAAGCTTCTCCAACAAATGGCATTCCCTGGCTATCTCAAACAAACCTTCATCCCCAATACATGGGACATTCCACAGAGAAAGCACCCTCAACGAAGGGCAACCATGAGCAATAGCGGAGAGACCATGGCAGGTGACTCCACGAGTAGCGTTGCTTCCCCTGATTGAAAGCTTACCAAGTCCCCCACGACTTGAAGTTCCAACTGCAATAGCAGCAAGTCTAATATCTGTTGCTTTCTTCCCTTCCAAGCACCTTGTAAGACATCCATCGTCGCTCTTGAGTTCCAGATCTTCATTACTAGATATCATATCTACATCATCGGATGACTCATTTACTTTAGCATTCTTGCTCTTGCAAATCTCAGAATTGCGTACACTACTTAAGAGCATGAGCCAACGCTTGGATACACAAGCAGAGGCACTTCTTGATTGGCCTCCAGGGAGGCGTCTGAAAATCTCAAAGAGGCATTCATCGGGAAGAACTTCAATGGATGGTGTTCTCTCCTCAAACATGTTACCAGAGAAAGCAAATGGGGAAGTGATTCGAGCCCGCTTGCTAGGAGGGCAATAACCAATAGAACACAAGAGGCTCGAATCCATGGAATAGACGGACCCCCCAGAATAAAATTCATCATCCCCTGTAAACCCAATAACAAATACTAACATCAGCTGATCTGCCCATACAAATATACCATTAACTCTCCAGTCAAACAAGGTTCAAGAGTTTTATTACCAAAGGGTTAATTAAAACCACAACACACATACACACAAGGAATGTCTTTCTAGATAACTGTTTTTTGAAGAATTCACCAAGAAAACTGGTTGCACTGGTCTTCGAATGTTTTTTTTTTTTTTTTTAATTGAACAAAGAGTTTTCAGATGAGTTGGGTTTTCTCTTATCACATCAATCAATCTTACAAACAATTTTCAGACCAAATTTTCATATCAGGAAGTACTAAACAATCCAAGACGGCTTTTTTTGATTCTAACACATCAATCAGAAGCTCAAACAAGGTCTACAAATTCTTACAGATCTATAGGCTTTCATAACATAATCATATGATCAAAACAAGACTCAGATAAATTATTCTTTGTTACACCACCATTCAAGCTAAATTCAAGCTCGACCAACAAACCAAAACCAAAAAAATCGAAAAAACAAAAAAAAAAAAAACACAAAAAGATTCGAAACGTACCACTGTAATTAACGAGAGCAGGCATGGCTGGTTCTGAGTATAAACCCCCCAATCGAGACCAAAAATGATCAGATCGATCACCAAAAACAACAGAAAGCAGAGCAGATATATGTGTAGATCTCCAGGCACCGATTGCATTACAAAGATAGAAGGTCCAAGATGATCAGAAACCCTAACCAGTAGGGAAAAAAAGGAGAGAGAAAGAGGAGGTTGAGGAATGTTGTTGGTCTGTGTTTGCTTTTACACAACAGTGTGAATATATATAGTTTAGATAGATACATATATCATATATGCGTGCACTGTGTACAGCTGATGTGTCAGTCTTCAGATACATTAATTTACACCCCCCTCTCTCTCTCTCTCTCTCTCTCTCTCTTTCTTTCTTTCTCTCTCTCTCTCTCTCTCTCTTGAGAGCGCGTTCAATGAATCCCTCCCTAAAACCGGTGTTTACCGGTTATTTCTCACGGCTCGCCACTTGTACTGAAAGCGAAATACTACAAAACAACTACCTGTCATTGACCGGCAACGGGCTGCTTGCAGTTCTTTCTTAATTTTCTATTCTCCAATTGGAAATTTTAGTTGTCAGCAAAAATAAATAAATTAATTAACAAAAAAAATTCCCTCCAGTCTAATTTTAGATTAAAGGCAACTGTTTGGGTTCATAGAAGATTCTATTTCGATAATTTAAATTATTTATTTTGTTAAGTATTTTAGATATTTTATTCGTCAAAAAAAAAAAAGTTAATTTAATGACTGTAATTTGTTTAATTTATTAATTTTGTTATAAAAAATTATTTTTTAAAAACATAATTGTTGTCTATTTTTTTTAACAAAAATACGATAAATTGAATAAGTAGTTAACGGATTGATTTAATTTGTTTTATGAATAAATTACACAAAATTCTCAACAAAATAAATAATTCATATCATCAAAACAGAACCTTTAGTGGGCCTTACAGGTCCAAACAACTTTCTCCAATCTAAATTTTGGACTAGAAGAAATCATCCTCCTAAAAAATAATAACATATTGTTTAGGATTATCTAAGTAAATGCGCTTATTTGATAAGGGCACTTATTTTGATCACAATATTTCTCTATTTTTCTACACCTTCTTTTAAAGTTAAAAAATATTTTAAATAACATATCCCAAGCAAAAAAATTAGATTGTTGCTTGCTGGAAAGAAAATTATTTAATTTTTTGACAAAATGGAATTTTCGTCATTTTAATATTTATAATTTCTAAATTAACAATGCTATATACATAGAGGACCAAACACATAACTAATCACAAAAACTGTTCCATCAGACCACCAGAAGACACCATGATAGTTGCAGTCAACAAACTCTAACCAAGATGACAGCCACGATCGATAAATTCTAAAGTGCCGTTTGGTAACACTTACGTTTTCAGTTTTTTGTTTATATTTATAAAAATTTAAAAAACTCAAATAAAAACTTGTTTGGTAAAATTTTTGATTTATAATTCAGTGGTCTTAGTTTATAAATTTGGCCAAAAAATGAAAACACAAAAAATGTGTTTTCATTTTGAGTTTTCAGTTTTTTTTTTTTATCACCTAACATTAGCCACCACCTGCCACCATTTTCCACCACCGTCTTCTGCCACCACCACCCACCATCCACCCTCCACCACCACCTGCCACCACCACTCACCACCCACTTGCTACCACCCGCCACCGCCACCCATCTGCCACCCACTCGCCACCACCAACCATCCCTCGCTACCAACACCACCACCACTTTTAAAACTCATAACCAAAATTTCAAAACCGAAGCCAAGACCCCAGGAGTGGTCACAAGACTCGTTGCTCTAGACTCACTCCCAGACCCAAGGAAGTTTTTAGGAGAAAGGAAGATTAGAAGGAAAAAAGTGGAGTTTCTGTGTTTCTATGTTTACATATCGAAGCTTAGTTTCTATGTTTTCATAGCTAAGTGTATGTTTGTAACAGTACACGTTGATGAACGGCCACCGAATGTTATTGCCAGATTGATGGGTCTTGATGGGCTGCCTCCTCAGCAGCCTCTTCATAGACAAAATAAAGGGTTCTCAAAAACTTATCGACAACAGACTGCATCAATATCATCGCAAAGTGATGGAAAATCATATGAACACCGATCAAATAGAAAACACTCAATGGCGCAGCAAGAATGTAAGGATGAGTATGATGTTTTGGAAACATCAAAGGTTGAGAGGAGTAGTTACCAGCAAAAAGGACAATAAACTCAAAGCTGTCTGAGGCATAGATGGCGTTCATTCAGTAGAAGTTCATGGCTGACCATGGTTGGCTTCTTGCTCAACTAATTTTTTTAGTTGTATAATATATGGACTGCCCAGTTTTGTCCAACTTCCAAAATTCACACACAATCAGAGTATAAATATATGGGGCTCACATGTGCGGAAGCAATAATTTAAAATACAAGTGGTCCATAAGAGCAGTGCATAAGTCAAATGGAATCACATACATCTTTACATAGCTTTAAAACTTGAATACAAATAAGATAAAGTACAAAATACATGTTACATCTTGATAAAAGGCTTCTCAAGCCGACATGTTCGAAATACTTAAGCTTCAAGATTGCCGACATCATTATGGCCGACATAACATGCATACAAAACACACATCTCGGCGTAGCCGACTTCTTGCTTGTTACCTACATATATACATAGGGAGGGTGAGCTTGAGTTCTCAGTGAATGGTACAAGTAATAAAGGGGTTAAATGAATGATACCCGAGATCTTTTCAAAACAATACATAGTATATCTTTATCAAAACCAAACATATCATAGCTTGTTCAAAACATGAGATAAATCTTGTTCATCAAACTTGATCTTACAAAACTTACATACTTAACATGCGTCAAATCTTAAAACATGGGGTGACAACATTCCGGACAAAACAAACAAAGGTGCCACAAAAGCTTAGAGTCCCCTGGCACGTACGGACTTCACATGTGTGCTACGAATACTTATAGTCCCTTAGCACGTACGAACTTCACATGTGTGCTACTAATGCTTATAGTCCCTTAGCACGTACGGACTTCACATGTGTGCTACTAATGCTTATAGTCCCTTAGCACGTACGGACTTGTGCTATAAGTGCTTATAGTCCCCTAGCACGTACAAACTTTCAAAGATTGACATCAAAACAAAGCTTACTTGATACATTGCCATCCAAAACAGAGTTTATACTTGGTACATAAAATAGGGATATCATTCATGCTTACAAATACTTTTATCAAAACAAGGTAAAACTTTATCAAAACGTTATAACATAACTTTATTAAAAATACCACTCACATAGTTCTTGGGACGTCAGGGTCAAGGCAAAGGTCCAAGTCCTACAACACATGGCAAAGCATACTGAACATACTTCTCCAAACAAGTCTTACATGCATGCAATTAATCTCGGGAAAACATGTTAGAAGTCAAAACACTGTCTTACATGTCAGGAAGACATGCGGGGTACCAACCAGGTCTTTGCCGAGGTCCCACACCTCCTGGCCGAGGTGTGGCTACCTAGGCTTCGGCATGCGGCTGCACGCCGAGCTGCACACAAGACAACTAAAAGTGTAAGTGATCATGCAAGGTAGACCAAGGTGAGATACGATGCTTGGCCTAAGTGTGAGGTCTAGGTAAGAGTGATCTCAGCGACTACACCTCGGGAAGTGAGGTCTGGAGATCTGGGTTTCCACCCGTGAAGAACAGGAAGAACAAGAACATGAAGATCATGAAGAACATGGATGCTAAAATCATAACTTCTTTATTTACAAAATCTGGGATTTCATGCTATGAGTTCGAAAACATGGACCTGGGTATCCATACTTGAAAATCACGTGAAAACAAACACAAAAACACGGATCTTGGCATGAGCTTTCGGATCAAAACATAACTTTCCTTGAAGAACCCATGAATGTTATTTTCTCTTTCTAAAATCGAACTTCAAAGCAATGCATCGCTTACAAATCATGTTCAATCATGCAATGCAATAACATAAACATAAAGAACGACGAGAGCAGATTAAGAATCTAACCTTAGAACGCGGATCTAACGGTTCGATCTCTAGAAATCAAGCTTAGAAATCCACTCTCCCTCAAGAACTCTTCTCCCTCTTCTAGAGCTTCTCTCTCCTCTACAAAACAAGGATAGAAACAAAATGATGGGTTTCTCTCTCTACCGGCTGACTTAACTTTCAGTTCGGACACGTGGCGACGGCTGGTTGGTTCTCCTAAAAAAGGTGATATATTGACAAGACAAGACTATGACAAAGCGTATCTAACAAGCTACTCGGTAAGGCACTCCGGCAAGTGTTGTTTATTTACACAATTAAATAAATTTATTTTTTTACACAATTAAATAAATAAATAACCACTAAATTTGTTTATATTATTTTTTAATTAAAATTTTAAATAAAACACCTATTACAATTTAAATAATGAAATTAAATAAATTATAAACAAAATTTTAAAATAAAACATCAATAAAATATCTATAAAAAATTATTTAAAAAATTTAAATAAATAAAACATCAATAAAAAGTTAAATAAAATTATTTTATTTTTAAATTGAGACATTTAAATTTTATTGAATTTTATTAAATATAATACATAATTAAATAGTAGAGGGTCAAAATGATCATTTTCGCATCTAATCCCAACAGTGAATAGTCCCCCACATTCTATCCCACCCCCCTTAGGACACAATAGTCCCCCATATGGGGGACATGGAGTCCGGCCGGCGGACTAAAAAAAAATCAAACGACGGATAAGGAACACTATTTGGATTGTAATCCAAATAGTGGATAGTCCCCCCCTCCAATCCCCCCAATCAAACACGCCGGCCTTACAGGTCCAAACAATAAATTTTGGACTAGAAGAAATCATCCTCCTAAAAAAATAATAACATATTGTTAGGATTATCTAAATAAGTACGCTTATTTGATAAGGGCACTTATTTTGATCACAATATTTCTCTATTTTTCTATACCTTTTTTTAAAGTTAAAAAATATTTTAAATAACATATCCCAAGCAAAAAAATTAGATTGTTGCTTGCTAGAAAGAAAATTATTTAATTTTTTGACAAAATGGAATTTCGTCATTTTAATATTTATAATTTCTAAATTAACAATGCTATATACATAGAGGACCAAACACATAACTAATCACAAAAACTGTTCCACCAGACCACCAGAAGACACCATGATAGTTGCAATCAACAAACTCTAACCAAGATGACAGCCACGACCAATAAATTCTGACTAATCATCCAACTAGGCTACCAAATACACAATTTTTATATTTAAATCTGAGTTCGATCGTCAGTACGCCTACCCATTTTGTTTCTAAATTTACAACACTCAAGGAATTACTAGGAACTACTCATGAGGCAAATGTGTTCGTTTACTGACCAAGATTTGTGATATTTAGATTCGAGTTTACCGTTGTATTTCATTTCCGTATTTCCTCGTCAATTGTTAAAAAAATAAAAAATAAATTTGAAAATCTACAAATTAACATGTTTGGTTGAAATATCAAAAATAATTTTTTAATTTTTTTATAAATAAAATAGAATCTAATTTGATAACACCAAAAAAAAAATTAAAAAATACACTTACTACTTTCATATGATTTTTTTTTTTGGTTTTTTTCTATGATTTTTTCCCTTTTTTTGAGAAAAAAATAAAATCATTTTTAAAAAAAATTAGTGTTATTTTCATCAAACTTTTTTGAAAATAAAAGTAATTTTTAAAAACTCAACTAAACAAGATTCTTTATTATTTTTTCACTTAATTTTGGGGGAAAAAAATCAGAACAAGAAATCGAATGAATTATTCAATTCGGCTATCTTATTTTTTTTGGGTAAGTAGGCTATCTATTTTCGTAATTCTGAAAACTAAAAAACTTTTATAAACACAGCAATAAAGCTCATTTCCTTTCTTTTATGAAATTAGTAATGTTCACCTCATTCTTATGTGCATTGCAAAAATAAGATATCGGTCATGCTTTAACTAAAACCAAATAAATATAATATAAAAAAAAAAATTGGCAAAAAATTGATCCAAACATGACCTTAGTTTAAATAATACAACAATTTAATAAAATAAGTATTTTAAAACATGTACAATTAATCAATTGTATTAATCTGATTGACTATAATGTTACGTCTCACTAAACCTCCGTTTAGGAAGTGGGTTGGCTTTTTGGCTTTTTGGCTTTTTTGGCTATTTTAGCCTGGGCTTAAAAGCTTGGTTTGGGAAGGGCTTTTTGACTTTTTGACTTTTTTGAGTTTTTTTGTGAGAGAATAATGTAATGATTATGGGTTGGATGTGATATTTTGTTTGTTATGGCTAAAATAGCCTATTTTGTTTTTTGTGGCTAAAATAGCCAAAAAAACCTACAAACCCACTTGCCAAACACAGGCTAAGAGATTAATAGTTTGAATCTCACGACTTGCATTTTTTGAGAAAAAAATAAAATCATTTTAAAAAAAAATTAGTGTTATTTTCATCAAACTTTTTTGAAAATAAAAGTAATTTTTAAAAACTCAACTAAACAAGATTCTTTATTATTTTTTCACTTAATTTTGGGGGAAAAAAATCAGAACAAGAAATCGAATGAATTATTCAATTCGGCTATCTTATTTTTTTTGGGTAAGTAGGCTATCTATTTTCGTAATTCTGAAAACTAAAAAACTTTTATAAACACAGCAATAAAGCTCATTTCCTTTCTTTTATGAAATTAGTAATGTTCACCTCATTCTTATGTGCATTGCAAAAATAAGATATCGGTCATGCTTTAACTAAAACCAAATAAATATAATATAAAAAAAAAAATTGGCAAAAAATTGATCCAAACATGACCTTAGTTTAAATAATACAACAATTTAATAAAATAAGTATTTTAAAACATGTACAATTAATCAATTGTATTAATCTGATTGACTATAATGTTACGGCTCACTAAGAGATTAATAGTTTGAATCTCTCGACTTGCATGTTTGTTGGAGCTTTTCATTCTCCTTTGATAGGTTTTTGTTTTTGTTATTGTTAATTATATATTGTATTTCATCGTTATCATTCTAATTGTAATTTATTAAGTTTCAGTATAATATTATATTTGAATCAAATAAAAAAAAATTACATTTAATTCATGCTCATTTAGAAATTTGTTTGTATTAATTATATGTTATATTTTATCTTTATCATTTATGATTGTAATTTATTAATTTTTATTATAATATTATATTTGAATTAAATGGGGAAAAAATATCAATTCATAAAATTAGAATGTCTTAATTGATTAATGTATTACTTGATCTGAATTTAACAAAGTGCTCCGAACAAAATAAAGGGTACATAACCTCACTTGTCAAATAGGTGATTGATTCAGTGGTAAAAATTATTCTTTGGTTTGAATTTTTTGAATTAAGTTTTTTAAAAATTTAGTTTTTTAGTTTTTGTATTTTTTTATTTTTAGTGAATATTTTTAAAATTTTAAACATTTTTTTTTACTTTTTTAGATACATCTTACTTAAATGTATCTAAAAAGTAAAAAATTTGTGAAAAAATATTTTAAAAATTTAATAAATACATAAAAATATAAAATATGTACTGAATTGTTGTATGCTTTTTTTTTTTTTTTGTATTTTTGGTATTTAGTGAATTTTTAAAATATTTTTTTTTACAATTTACTTTTTAGGTATATTTATGTTAGGTGTGTTTAAAAAGTAAAAAAGTTGTTTAAAATATTAAAAAAATTTAGGAAAAACAAAAAAAACGGAAAATAAGAATGTAGAATTTTTTGAAAAGTGTTCTAAAAAATGAAAACAAGCATATTTATGTTAGGTATGTCTAAAAAGTAAAAAAATTACTTAAAATATTAAAAAAATTTCAATAAAAACAAAAAAAATACAAAAAATAATAAAATAAATTTTTTTGAAAAGTATTTTTGAAAAAATATAACCAAGCAAGCTGATTATTTTTTTCTCGCTTGTCGGTGGGTAAATATATTTTTCAACATCCAAAGCAAAAAATAATGCTCCATAATGAATATGTGCAGTATCTGCATAAAAAAAATAATAAAAAATAAAATTAATTAACTAATTAATAATTATTATTTAAAATTTGGAGTGTAGCTTAATAATAAGTGAAGTAAGCTTCGTTTGGGAAGAGGGATTGGATGGATTTGGGACTGTTTTAGTTATAAAAAAAATAAAACAAGCTTTTTAGCCCAATTATCGTTTGGCAAGTATTTTTTTAGCTAAAAATTCAAAAAGCCATTAAAAAAATCAAAAAGTCAACAATCTATACTAAAAAGTCAAAAATTTTATTTTCTCTCTACTTTTTACACATTTTTTCGTAAAAAATTAAAAAATCATCCCAAACATACTAGTTTTTTTCACATTATATTTTAGCCAAAAAGTCAAAAAATTACTAAAAAAACATGTTTCTAAACGAGGCTGATAAAATATCACATTTAACCCATAATCATTACATTCTTTCTCTCACAAAAAATCAAGAAGGTTAAAAAGTCCTTCTAAAATGAGACTTTTTAACCTCAAACTAAAATAATAAAATAGCCAAAAAATTATAAAGTTAATCCACTTTCCAAAAGAACCTACATGTTAAACAAATAATACAAGAGCTCATAAGAGCAAAGAAATATATATAATTGCCTGACGAAAAATTCACTACGTTTTTCTTTTCTTTTTTGTTAATCCATAAGAAATATTTACAAATATAATGGGACTTACATTAGATTAGATATCTAATTATGCAAGAAATTTTAACAACACATTACTAAAAAATACAATAAATCAACAAAAATATATATATATACTCCAAACAAATATAGAGTGGAAGACCCATATGTTGGTAGGGAGAGATGAATCTCTAACCTGACATTGAGGTGCATACACTAGTATCCAAACTAATTCGTTGATTAAAAGAATTAACACGTCAGGGAGTAGAAAATTTAAAATTTTGAATTTTGCTGCTTGATAGACAACATTGATGCATCAAATTGAGAGCAACAATATGAGACTAATCCATATACTTCTTATCTTCAAGAAACTCATGAAAGAAGACAACAATCCAAGATGGAGATGAGGCAAGGGGATTGAGGGGGCATGATGGTGACTAAGGGTTATTTTGAAAAGTGAGTTAAAAGTCATTTTTCAGCTTTTAACTCACTTTTTTTTTCTCATAAAAAAATAAAAAAAAAGTTAAAAAGTAGTTTTTAACCATCTTTCCAAAACAATTATGAAAGTAGTGATAGGGCAAGTTTTGCAAGTTAATTATAAGGTTTGCAAGTTAAGAAGTTTAGATGAGTAGGATTAATTGTATCTTGTAAGATTAATACACAATTTCAATGAAGTAACATGCCTTCTTAATTAGTCTCCGATGTGAGTAAATGCAATTTCAATTGATCATGTATACAATGCACAGAGTCTTGGATTTATTATTTAATTTGCAATTTAGTTGGTTCTTATCCCTACCAACTTTGCTTAACTTGGGTTAAGGATTAGTTTGGGGTTAGTTATATATTATCTTCTTATTAGCTTTTTACAGCAAATTTATTTTTGTCATTTATAAGTTGCTTGGAGTGTCCTAAATAAGTGCACTTTTTATCTTTTTAGACTAAAAAGTTGAGGAAAAAACAGAGAGGTTTGGGTTAACTTTTTTACTTTTTATAAAAAAATATGTATTAAAAATTGTATAAATTAGTGTGTAGGAGAAAATAATTAATTAATCCGTATAGGTTGGACAGTGGAGTCGGCTGGGTAGGAGATAGAAAAAGATTGCTTCCTTTTTGGGCTTTGATGGGATGGTATTGTTCGGCCCCTGAGGGCCACCACGGGTCCCGTTTTTCTAATCAGAACCGTTCAATGTGTAGAACTCGTCGAGTACTACATGCTTAAAAAAAATCACGTTCATTGGATATCGAAAGCTATCTGATCGTGTTAGTTTTTTTTGTCACATGTTAACTATAACACCATCCATTTTTTATACAAAACTGATTTGATCATATAGTTAGCGATATCTGATAGACGTGATTTTTTACAAGCATATAGTACTAGACGATTTCTACATATTAACGATTCGGATTATCAAAACGGGACTCATGGTGGGCCCAACTTTACCATCCAACTTAGTAAATATACACATGTAATTTATTTATTTTTTATTTCACTGCTTTGCTTTGACGTCAGCACCTAGAGTGGCGTGAAGTTGATTTGTATTTTAATATTATGTATATTAATTTTTTTATATTATTTTTTTGTGAATAGTGATAACCTTTAACTTTTTTGATAATTTTTTAACTTTTTAAATTTTTTTAAAATTGCCAAACTAGCCCTTAGTCTGAGAATATTTACAAATATTCAGAGAATTACATCCATTGAACAATAAATTACGTAAAACATCGCCTCATTACATTAATACAAGAGGAGAAATAAACAACCAAGGAAAATTGGAAACAAATTATAAGGCAGCGTTGGGTAAAATTTTAGAATTATGATTTGAAAATAGAGTTGTATTTTGAATTTGTAAGTTTTGAAATTACGATTTGAGTGTGAAATATTATTTGGTTATAAGTTTTGAAATTTTTGATGTGTCATATGATATTTGATTCAAAAACTTACAACTTATAACCAAACACACAATCTGAAATTCTATTCAAAGTTCATAAAAAAATTTAAAAAAAAAATTGAATTTTTTTATTTAAAATATAAAAAGAACAGGTGTCAAAAAAAAAAATTGTTTCAATCAATCGGCAGACATCCGGGAGGGGACATCTGGGAGGATGACCGGATAAACGTATTTTCACAGTAGAGTTGAAATCAATTTTTAAAAACACTACCAAATACCCACTTAAACCAAAGGATAGAATTAATTTACAAAGCTCTCACAATGATTTATCCCCTCTCACTTGAAAGCGCAAAGGAATGGCCAACTGAGTTACCCAATTGGCTAAATAGTTTATAAAGTAGTTTGGGAAAAGTTTTTGACATTCAAGCTGTAAACAAGTATGGTAGTAGATTATTTAAATTTGATTTAATTTTTTTTAAATGTGTTCAAATTTAATTTATTAATTTAAAGTTAACCTTAAATGAGTTTTAATTGAGCCAAACTCGAGTAACTTGATGTTTATAAATATAACTTTTGAAATTTATTTAAAATACGAATTGCCTTTACGGTTTTAAAAATTTACCTCTCTCCTTTATGTTTATAACCACATAACAATTGACTACATTTTATTAATAAATTATTAAGTCAATTAACTGTTTTTAATTATGTCACAAATATGTTTCAATTAACAATTCAAATAATTTTATTGTTATATAAGAGAATAGTTAAAATTTTAAAATTTTTTATTAGTTCTGTTAAATAAAAAATTATGACAATGAGATATTTGTAATTTTTCAAATCACAGAGGGTGATCTATATTTTAATCAAACTTTAGGAAGTGTATTTGCAATTTATCCTAATTTTTTTATTCAATTTTATAGTGTATACAATTTTATTGTGCTGAGTTAAAGCCAAGCTCAGAAAATTAACGAGTTTCAAAATATGTTCAAACATGACTTTTTATATAAAAAAATAGATCTCAAATGAATTTTTAACAAGTCTAACATGAGTTACACTTAGTAATTTGATTTCAAGCACTATTTGTTTGAGCATTATCCATTAAAATGGATTTGAGGTTTTGTTTGCAAATCACTTTAATTACATGATAAAATGAAGATTAAAAGCCACATCTTGTTTGCCAACATTTATCACATTGTAGGTCCACGATTGCAATCATAATTTTTTAAAACACTGCAAGAAAAAATCTGAGTTTAAAAACTTTGGTAAGTTTTAAATTTATCCTAAGACTCACTGTATTGATGATAAACATAAAATTGGATAATCGATTAAGTTTTGAATTAATATTAGATTTTTATGTTCACGCATGTTACAATAATGTTATTGTAATTAAATTTTAATTATCATCTGATATGTGATAAATAGTTGGTTAAGTTTTTAGTTTTTTTTTTTTGGGCTAAAACTTCACATTTAATGTCTTATATCAATACATAAATAACAAATTCTATGATATTTGAAATAATTATTCAAAATTTGATTATTCTAGCATTACTTATTGTGTTAAGTAATTACTTTGACCAACAAAAAAATTAAAATGATAATTTTTCCACTGATTTATGTAAACTCATAAACACCTAAGTTGCACCTATGCAATTTCTAAGCAATTGGTTCAATTAATAAAAGTAAAATTGGTTACCAATAGGCTGGTGGTCTCATGGACAACGCATTACATTCTATAGGAATGAGTCAAGATCAAGTTTTGAGGCGCTCTCTTTCTATGAAGACTTTGCACTGTATTTTGATTAATACTTAATTTTTATGACGCATGGATGAGATCTATAAAGTATTTGGTAGTGAGTCTCTTCTTATATATTGGATTAAATCTGACTCACAATCAAATAGTTTGAGATCAAGATCACGAATATTATGATCGATCATGCTACGTAGCTCGAATGTCGCGGCTCGAAACCAAAACGACGTCGTTTTGGTGTCGATTTTGTTTTTTTTGTTTGTTTTTTTTTTCTTTCTTCCCTGGTTTTGCAGAACGAAGAAGAAGAAGAAGAAGGGAGAAGAAGAGAAGGGAGGAGGAGGAGGAGGAGGAGGAGGGAGGGGAGGGGGCCATAAAAACCGATTTGAGGAGGAGGGGAGGCTGGGGCTGCGACGGAGGAGGAAGCAGAGGCGGCGGCGGGAGCTGCGACGACGGCGGGGCGGGGAGCTGCGACGCCGACCTTCTTCCTTTCCCTCCCTTCTCTTTCTCCTCTCCCTCTCCCTCTCCCTCTCTTCCTCTCGAGTCATTTCGAGCTTGGTAGCTTCGAGCTACCAGGCATTTTCCTATTATGATATGCAACGGAACATTCTTTTTTCACGTTTAAAAAAAAAAAAAAGTACAAGTAAACGTAGTTGACCTCCGACTAATTAATTAGCTAGAGTCAATATGTGAACTCAGAGAGAGAGAGAGAGAAACGAGAATGCTCCTATGCCTCAGGCTGCTATACCCCCTTTGGCCTATTTTGACAACATGATTTGTAGTCACTTTTTTTGGTTAGTAGCCAAAGTTAAAAGTTAGTTTTTTTGTCTTTTTTTTTTATTTAAAAAATTAGTTTTTAGCCAACGGTAAAATTATAATTTTACCCCTTATGGGTCAAAATGTGTTACATAGGTGAAGTTGTAAATATTTTAAATAAATGGGGGTAGTTTGGTCATTTTATTATGATTTGACATCAAAAACAAACATTAATAAAAAAAGTCAAAAGTCACTTTTTACTAACTTCCCAAATCATTTGTCTAAAAAAGCCAAAAACTTGATTAAAAGTCAAAAAATTACTTTTTACCATCTTCCCAAAATAAGTTGACCACCGACTAATTAATTAGCTATAGGCATTGTTTGGGAACTTGGTTTGGGGCTAAAATAGCCACAAAAAACAAAATAGGCTATTTTAGCCACAAAAAACAAAACATCAAATCCAACCCATAATCATTACAATCCTCTCTCACAAAAAAGTCAAAAAAGTCAAAAAGCCCTTCCCAAACCAGGCTAAAATAGCCCAAGCTAAAATATTCAAAAAACCAAAAAGTCAAAAAGTCAACCCACTTTCCAAACCGAGGCTTAGTCAATATGTGAACGCGGAGAGAGAGAGAGAAAGAGAGAGAGCATTTCTTTTGTGGATTTGTCTCTGAGAGCCTGCAATTGGTGTCCAAAGACTTGGGGCCACATGTCATGAGGAATGAATACATTATCGCTCTGTTCCGTTTTATTCTCAAATCACAATTTTATTTTTATATTCTAATCTTTTAATTGATTATAATTTTTAAAATATAATTTCAAATCACATTTTAAAACAAATTTGAAAATATATTTAATAAGTCAGAGAGTTTTTAAATTTTTCGGTCTATTTGATCGTCTGTCTGGACATTCTCTCGAACATTTTTTTGAATTTTTAGATCTATCCAGTCGTCCGCTCGGCTGTTGACCAAAGCAAATTTTTTTTATTTTTAAATTGCTACTTGTTATGTGAAGAAAAAAAAATAATATTTGTTTTTGATATTTTTTAAACATAGAAATTATTTTTTAGACTAAAATGACAAATTATTTGGCCATTTATTTAAAATTAACAAAAAAAAAATTAAATAAAAATTAATTTGTCACAAATATAATTTCAAATCACATTTTAAAACATATTTGAAAATATATTTAATAAGTCAGAGAGTTTTTAAATTTTTCGGTCTATTTGATCGTCTGTCTGGACATTCTCTCGAATATTTTTTTGAATTTTTAGATCTATCCAGTCGTCCACCCGGCCTGTTGACCAAAGCAATTTTTTTATTTTTTATTTTTTTTAAATTGCTACTTGTTATGTGAAGAAAAAAAAAAATATTTGTTTTTGATATTTTTTAAACATAGAAATTATTTTTTAGACTAAAATGACAAATTATTTGGCCATTTATTTAAAATTAACAAAAAAAAATTAAATAAAAATTAATTGTCACAATAATTTTTTAAAAAATAAGAAAACATTTTAAAACAAAATAGTTAAAAAAAATTTCTAACCAAATATACAATCCAAAATAATTTTAAAGCACTAGCTAAATATTTTTTTAACAAAAAATAGTATATATTTTTAATATTTTAAATAAATAAATATTTTTGGATTTTTTTTAATTAAATTTTAAAAAGAGTTCAGTTTTGAGTTTTGAATAGAATTTTCAATAGAGTTTTGAGTTGTATGTTTGGTTATGAGTTATAAGTTTTTGAATTAAGTTTTGAAAACTCTTTTCAAAACTCATAACCAAACATTTTTTTTTATATATTTCAAAACGCATTTCAATAATTCAAAACTCAATTCAAAATTTTTCAAAACTTATAACCAAATAAATTTTCTCTTTTCAAATCATTATTCAACAACTCATAAATTCAAAATATAAATCAATTCTCAAATCATGATTCTAAAACTAAACCAAACGCAACCTATATTTTTTATTTGAGAATTGTTGTGCAAATATAAAATTGATACAAAATATTTATTTAGGTGAAATGTCAGTTTTATGTCTCCCCATTTTAAATGTGATTCTTGTTATATTGTTCTTTTGACAAATTCTATATTACAATTTTATTTATAACTCATTTTCCTTTTGGTTCTATGCTCTTAGACAATTGGGTGTAATGTGCAAATGAACATTAATTTTGGTTATAAGAGGGCAAGCAAGTCCATTGTATATATATGTAGCCAAAAGATAAAAAGAAGACTAAGAAAGGTCTAAAGGAATATTGTACCTAAAGAGAGGGTTAGAATCAATGGATCTTATCTTGGTGAAGCCTCCATAGTCATCTCATACTTACCCTCTCAAAATTGTCATCATCTCTCACTCCCTCTCTCTTTCGTTGTTTGGACAAAGCCTTCACAACACCCACCTTAATGGCATGATAGACGTCTAGGTCAAGTAATTATTGAATTTGGAAACCTGGTTTACGTTTCGTTTGGTATTGGTTAAGTTAATCAATTTTTTTGTGTTGAGACTCTTTTAACTTCATTTTTTTAGTCTCATTTGATTTTTTTTTTGAATTTTTTTGACTTTTATGATTATAGTTTGAATGTAATATTTTGTTTTATTAGTTTATATAGCCTATTTTATCTTTTTGTACTCTTTTTAACCCCAAAATGAAAACCAAACGAGGACTTACTCAAACCACAATTAGGGTGCTCTCTTCTTTTACACCCTTTTTCCAAATCATTTCAATAATCTAAATTATTCATTTTATAAGAACAATTGAAAATATTATTTATATAATAAAATTAAATTAATTAGACATAAGTATCTAAATGATCGGACCATATTTGTTTTAAAAACATATATTATAAACGTGATATCGAGAATAAATTATCTAAAGGTGGATCTCTCTAAAAAGAATAACACCCCTATTCTATTGTGCTTATGGCACGATAGAGATCTCAACTCCAAAAATCATTAGATTACATGTCCATGCGTGGATAGAAATATGACATGAATTTTTTTTTGTTTAATTTAATTTATTTGGATTATAAAAAAAATGATTCTTTATCAGAAAATAATATTTAGTGCTTGCTATCAAATGATGCTAGCTCAATTGATTAGAACCACTGCGTCCCACTAGCAATCAAGTCTTCATGTCTTGTATGTCTCTCTTATAATAAAAAACTATATAGATTGTTTTGAATTTTAAATGAAATTTCCTTTTCCTTTGTTCCACAATCACAACATTAGAGTTTTGAAAAATTATCTAAAATTATCTTAAGTTTTGTCAGGATATGGAATAAACCAATTCTAGTAGAAGTTCAAATAGAACAATTAGAGTGTGTTTGGTAACGTTTACGTTTTTAGTTTATATTTACAAAAATTTTATAAACTGGTTTTTGTTTATTTTTTGTTTATTTTTAAAAAAACATAAACTACAAAGGTGTTTGGTAATTGACAAAATGTTTAAAAAAATTTTAAAAATATAAAAAAAAGTGAGAAATGGCAAGTGGTAGCAAGTGGCAGCGGAAGACGGTGGTGAAAAGTGGTGACGGTGGGTGGTGGGTGGGTGATGGCGGCAGGTGGTGGGTGGTAGCGAGTGGGTGGTGGTGGTGGTGGTGGTGGCGGTGGCGGGTGGTAGTGGCAGGTGGGTGGTGGTGGGTGGTGGCGAGTAGGTGGTGGTGGCGGGTAGGTGGCGGTGGTGGTAGTGGGTGGGTGGATAACGGTGGCGGGGGGTGGGTGGTGGCGAGTGGATGGGGGATAGGTGGTGGGTGGTGGTGGCAGAAGACGGTGATGGAAAATGGTGACATGTGGTAGCTAGTGTTGGGTGGTAAAAAAAAAAAAAACTCAAAACTCCAAAATGGAAACACATTTTTTGTGTTTTTTATTTTTTTAGGCCAAAATTTTATAAATTGAGACCACTGATTTATAAAATTAAAAAATTTTTACCAAAAAGTTTTATTTGAGTTTTTAAATTTTTTGGTAAATTTTAAACAGAAAATTAAAAAGTAAGTGTTTACTAAACGACACCTTAATGTTTAGCATTTTACCTCTTTTTTTTTTTTTTTTTTTTTTTTTTTGAATTTTTTAGGATAAAATTGTGGTTAAAGAAAAAACGGACGCATTTCACAAATGCTAAAAGAAGATAGCCTTTTTGTTATTGGAAAATTTTTTATGTAACTGCTGTGCTTTTTTTGTTTTTTGTTTTTTGTCTTTAGTTTTTATTTTTAGAATAATTTTTTAAATTTACTTTTTAGATCATTGTAGATTAGAAAGATGTACAAAGTAAAAAAAATAAATAAATAAATAATAGAATTTTTTAATAAAAACAAAGAAATTAAAATAAAAAAAATACTTTTTAAACAGTTGTCAAACAGAGATGAATTTTGTTAAAAAAAATTATTTTTTCCACAATTATCAACTAAAAAAAACTCCAGTTAAACGGCCTATTATATATATATATTTTTATAGTTTAAATAGCCAAACAGGGCCTTGAATTTGAAAACCCATTTCTTCTACAACAATGATTCATCCCCCCTTTTCCCTCCGCCCCCTTTGACCCCCTTTCTCTCTCATTGGTTACATTTTCTTTTTCTTTTTCTTTTTTTTCCTGCTCCTTCAATCACCACCCGCCACGTGACAAAGGAGGGTGAGGGGGTGACCCCCAAAAGGGGGTCCCAAGCATTATTCTTTCTCCTATGGCAAATTTATGAGTAAGACTTTACGCAATAAACTGTAGGGATAAGCTTCCCTCTATATTTGCATTTTTCACTATTTATTTATACTCTTTTTTTTTTTGGATCCAAATTTAGACTCATATTGATTATCCGAACCATCTATTTTGTACATTTTGTAATAAAAGTCATCTATATAAAAAATCAATTTCATTGGGCATCTATAAATATAAGAACAAATCACATTTTGTTTTATAAAATGAATAATAAATAAAATTGTAAACTTAAACCATTTATTTTGTTAAACAAAACGTGATTTGTTTTTGTAATTATAATTGTCCGATAAATCTAATTTTTTGTATGAATAACCTTTACTATGAAGCCTACGAAATAGGCGCTTTGGATCATTAAAGTAAGTTCAAATTGAGATTCACAAAAGCAGTATGAATAAATATAGAGAGAGAAAGTATAGACGGGAACTTATCCCAAACTATGGACATATATATTTACACTAAATTATTGTTAAATAGTTACATTACTTATTTAAGAACCTACCTTATAAAGTGATGGGTTTGTGTAGGAGTGTTCATGGGTCAGTTTGGTTCAGTTTAGTACTAAATTTAGAATCAATTCAATCATTATTATTTTAAGTTTTTAGATCCAAAATCAAACCAATCATGCACTAGAACCAATACAAAGCAACCCATTGTAGCTCGGGTTGGTTCGAGTTAGAACCATGATTCCACTATATATAAATAGAAGTGAATCAATTAATAATAAATAATTAAAAAAGGAAGTCTCTAACATTTAAACATAGCATAAATAAACAGCAAAATATTGTTTACTGCAAACTAGTATAAATTAAATCCAACTCAAGCTTAAACATAATCAAAATAAATTAAATCCATTAATACAA
The DNA here is from genome assembly GCF_004153795.1 of Camellia sinensis. NCBI lineage: Eukaryota > Viridiplantae > Streptophyta > Magnoliopsida > Ericales > Theaceae > Camellia > Camellia sinensis. The sequence continues at coordinate 551,529 of NW_021027467.1, forward strand.
CCAATACAAATTAAACGAATTAATCCAACTCAAACTTTTAATATTTCATTCGTTCACCTAATAATTTTTGTATATAGAAATTATTAGGTGCAATCAAGTTTAGACATGTTATTATAATACATATATATTGTACGGGGAGCAAATATTCCGGCGTGCCCGTATTCCTTTCTTCCGAGCTCCGTCGATATCCGATCACCTGCGAGCAAATAACGATGAGCTACCCGGCGGTGTGTGGCCGAAAAAACCCTCTGACGGTCAAGTTAGCACACACCTTAGAGGGAATAGAGAGAAGGGAGAGAGTGTTTGAGTGTAAGAAATTCCTTACAGAGTGTTCGTCCGTCGCGTATGGGGGGCGCAGACATGCTTATATACCTTCTGAGCCCCATATCCACTCCCTGTCATCTCTTGACACGTGGCTCTGCTATCCCATCTGTCAGCATAAACCATGCCATTCATCACCTGCTCTCAACTGCCTGTCAGCACAGCTGGAGCTCGGCAGCCGAGCTGCCCTTCCTCGGTCATACCGTGCTTCATACCTCAAGCGCCTAACCGGATAGACACACGGAGGACCGGGCTAAGCGGCATCCCGGCCGAGCCTAGCCCGGATACTTCGATCGGCCTTCCTGCCGACCATACAGTCTCCTCGGCTGACCATGCCTTTTCGGGCACCGGCCACTCAACTTCCTCGGTTGTCCATGCCTTCCTGGGCGCCGGTCACTCGGTCAATCCGGCTTTGGCCATCCTCGGACCGGGCTCCCTGGTCCGACCGAGCACTGCCTTACCGAGCAGTTTCTGTCCGGTCCGGGGTGACACTCAGCCCGTACTCTGCCCGGCCCAAATTCTGGCAGCCCACTTTGGGTAAAAAGTCGATCGTCTCGGACCTATGCACCGTTGGGCCCTCAACTTGCTCGGTCGATATCTCGGCCCAACTCCAGATCATAAATTACCCTCTCATATATATATATATATATAATTTCGGTTTTCGGATTAGTTCTATTTAGGTAAACTAATGTACTATAAAACCAAACCAAACCCACTCAAAGAGGTCGGTTCGATTCGGCTCTTCAGTTCATTGGATAATTGGAACACTCCTAATTTGTGGATTGGAATATAGATTGTCAATATAAAAAATTAAACAGATTTGAAAATCTCACATTTTGTCTATACAAAATAGACGACAAGTATGATTTTAAATATAAACTGTTCTTTGTTTGTTTTATGTTATTTTTTTGCTTAAACAAATGTGTTCAAATCAAATAGTTAGCATTAGGAAAAATTATAAGAAAATCATCTTTCAAGTTTTTGTATTTCAAATTTGTGCATAACATATTCTTATATTTCAATAAATTTTATTATTTAGACATTTGATCCACCAAATCATAATTATCATATGTAAAATATTTTATAGACAATTTTACCCTTACAAATATTTTTTTGAGCCCTTAGAAACGTTTTTTTTTTTTTTTTTTTGAACAAACTCTTAGCAACTTGGTGTGCACTATTTTGGACTTTTTATATATATGAAACTTTAAAGATTCATAATTTTTGTACATATTTGTTTATATAAAATTTATATTTTTGAAATATAGTTAATGAAATCTATCAAATAAGATCTCACTTAAATATGTAATTTTATAAAATAAAAGTAAACAAATAAATTTGACTGTGAATATTTCATGATGTGAAGATTCACATTAAATAAATTTGACAGTGTGAATGCTCACATCATAGAACATTCACACTATTAATGTAAATATTAATGAGTGTTTTACCATATTATTATTAGAGATATTTTGGTAATTATGTTACTCATTGAACTTATTATAATATAACAAAATAATTTAGACTAAATGAAATATAAATAAGTGAAAATAGATTTATGAATAAATATCCCTTATAATTATTGAATTAATATGACTTTTTTATTTTATTAAAAAATTAACAAATTGAATCATCCCTGAACTGGACTGGACAAGTTGTTGTCCTTTATAAAATACTGCACAACTTTATTTTTTAAGGGATTTTAATTCTCTACTATGGTCCTGTTTGGTGTAACTGTTAAAATAAATTATAAATTATAATTTAACAGATTATAAATTATGATTTTAATCAGAAGTTGTTAATCTGTTTGGTGTAGCTGTTGGATTCCTTATAATTATTGAATTAATATGACTTTTTTATTTTATTAAAAAATTAACAAATTGAATCATCCCTGAACTGGACTGGACAAGTTGTTGTCCTTTATAAAATACTGCACAACTTTATTTTTTAAGGGACTTTAATTCTCTATTATGGTCCTGTTTGGTGTAACTGTTAAAATAGATTATAAATTATAGTTTAACAGATTATAAATTATGATTTTAATCAGAAGCTGTTAATCTGTTTGGTGTAGCTGTTGGATTATAGATTTAAGTTGCTGAGTAGTGTTTGTTAAATAAACTGTGAACTAACTTTTTCAATTAACTTTTATTTTTTATTATTCACTATTTGTTTACATTTCTCATAAAAAAATAATAATAATATTTTATAGTCCATTTAGGTCTTTTTCTATTTTTTAAAAAATAAAAAATAAAAAAATCTAAGAGTATAACTGTAAATTAACATGTCCACAGCAGAAGCTGATAATCAGAAACAATGGGTGAACAGCTTCTCAGAATCAGCTTTTTTAACTTAAAATAAGTTGTTACAATCAGAAACTGTTTAAAATAAGTTTAACCAAACAATAACTTTTTAAAAATCAGAAGTTATAAGTTGGCGAAAAAAAATTCCACTAAACACCCCCTATGTGTCTCTCAAGAGATCATTTGTACCTCAAGAGTTGGAGAGAGGATAAAAATAAAAAAAAATAAAATAAAAAAGTGGTAACGAAAGACAAATAAAAGTAGCCACTTGTTGGAAAGGGACATAACCTCCTAGTTTCATCAGCTCAATGTCTAAGCACATATATAGGAAATTAATTTATGTTTTGGCTCTTTTCCCATCCACTAGACTTAAAAACCTCCCTCCAACTCATTGGTACTATTATTCTCTTCCAACTTGATGTTTTGTAGAAATGTCTCCAACTCTTACAAACTGAATGTTCATCTGAATCTGATCACTTGTGAGATTGTATCCTGCTTGAGATTGATGTATTGGTTTTAGTCAAGAATTCTCTATTCCTAAATTTCTCTATTTTATAGTCTTGTGTAAACAGCGGCAAGTAATTCGAAATAAGAGTAAAAATTTTAGAACAAAGAATTTGGTGTCATGATTTTTATGTGGAGTTCCCATTGTTGTGTTTCAGTTTTAAAAATTATTTTCTTAATTCTTGGTTTTCATGATTTTTAGTGAATTTTTTTTTGATATTTCAATTAAATTTATTTATTTATTTTTTTAAAACCTGAACAGATGCACCTAATTTAGATTCATATAAAAAGTAAGTTATATATAAAGAAATTTGAAAACAAGAAGGTTCATAGTGTTCGACGAGTTACACACATTGAACGGTTCAGATTATTAAAATGGGACTCGTGATGACTCCCACGGGCCAAACAAAACCGTCCAATGCTTTGTACAAAAATTAGCCAATAATTTCCAACTCCAATTGAGTCTGCCGGTTGTACAGCCGGTTTGTATGGCTGGGGCCCACTCCTCTCTTATCATCTCTTACACACTTTTTTTATACAATTTTTTAATACACATTTTTTTATAAAAAGTCAAAAAATTAACCCAAACCTCCATATTTTTTTTTTGTCTTTTTTAGTCCAAAAAGACAAAAAGTATACTTTTTTAGGACACCCTAAACCAGCCCTTACTTTAAAAAATTAGCTAAAATATGAAAAAAAAATTCACTAAAAAAAAATGAAATACAAGAAGTCAAAACACAATTTCCAAAAATGAAACCAATCAAACTCATTTTTTTTTTATTTTTATTTTTAATCAGTGAAAGTTGTTAATTATTAGTTGTTAGATTAGTACCTATAAAAGTTAGTCTCCTCATTTTTGCAAAGCACCAAGTACTTGCCTCCTTAATTCAACTTCCTCTAATACTGTGTTTGGTTGAGTGATTTAGAAAGGGATTTGAAAAAAGAAAAAGGAAAATGTGTGTGAAATTAGATAAAATGTAGGTATATTTTATTTATATTTCACTTACTTTTTTTCTTTCTTTTTCCAATTTTAAATCCCTTCCTAAATTTCTCAATCAAATATAACATAAGTGAAAATTAAACTCATGACCTCTCCTTTGAGACTAAGGCCAAGTTTGGCTAACCTAAAAAAGTGCACTTATTTCATCTTTTTATCTTTTTTGGGTCATATCAATCAACATCCCCTCTCTACTTTTTTTACACGTAATACAAAAAAAGTCAAAAAGTACATTTATTAAGTCTTCCCAAACTTAACCTAAACCCTTAAAAGAATTATAGTGGCCAATTAAGTTATCAAATATTCAAAATGGAATGACAAATTGATCCCTAGCCCTTCATGAAGATGCATTTTTTTCTAATTGTGTGATTGATGTGATATATTTGATATATATATATATATATTTTGGTAATAGTCCTATACTTGATATTGATTGGTGTCCTATACTTGATATTGGTGTCCAATTTGCATTACTCATAAAGTAACCGGTGCAAACTAAATGTGCATCTGAATCTAAATAGTTGTGATTGGTGTCTTATACTTTGATTGTTTTTTTTTGTTTGGGTGGTCCTATGCTTGATATTGATGTAGTGGTTTCTATGTGAACCTCCCATTGTTTTTGTTGAATAGTAAAACATTCATTCATTTTATTCAAAACCCACCTCGAACTATTATTAACTCTTCCGAATGGAAATGGAATGCCAATTTGATTAGTACTAGAGTCTCATGAATGTGCACTTTCCTTTTCTTTTTCCTTTCTTTTTTCCTTTTAGGATTAATGTATCATTTTACAATGAAGTTCGTTCAACCACAATCATAATAAGGACAAAATACAAAATGTACGAACACAAAATATTCGTCACTTGTATAATCTTGTTGATCAAGCTTTCGTTTCTCCAAATGTTGTCATATGGCTTGAAATCACAAAAAATGTGAGCTTACCTCTAATGGCTTGGGTTTGACCTGACCTTTTCATGTTCTTGAATCTGGGATCCAATACTTTTTGTTGTTGTCTATACTCTTTCTTGTCTTGTTGTTGTTGAGTTTGGTTGTCTGGTGCTATTAGTTGTGTTATGAACAAGTTGGTAGTTCATTTTTCAAAGGAGTTTATGCCTATTTTCTTCAAGTTTGCTCGAGCGATCTTTCCTTCACTCGAGCGATCTTTGGGTTCTCTTAGTACTTTTGTAGGTCTGCAAAACTACTGAGAGTATGGTGATCTTCGCTCGAACAATCCTTTTTTTGCTTGAACGGTCTTCTTCAGTCTGCGAAACTTCTAGGAGGGGATCATTGTGTGCTCGAGCTGTGTTTTGGTCACTCGAGTGGTGTCACTTACTTATGTTTGACGCTCGAGCAGTGGTTTAGTTGCTCGAGCAGTCTGTGCTTATATCAGATTGAGGAAATGTCTTTTTCTATCACTTTTTACTTTCTTTTTCTCTCTAAAACACTCTAAAACTAACTCTCACTCTCTAGTTCTTACCAAAATAATCAAATACACCAAAATTCGTTGATTTCACCGCCCTAGTGCTTTGGAGTAAAGTATAGAGCTCCTAAAAGAGAGCATTTAATCGGTGAAACTTCCATTTTTGACTCCGTCTAGAATTGGGTCTTGCTCTCTTCTTTTTCTACTTTTGAGACAGAGACTTCTTCAACCTCCTTGTGTGATTGTTGGCTTCGTTATGTGCTTATTGTAAAGTATTGTGATTTGGAAGTTGGGGGTTTGAGTTAGGGTTTGGTTTTTGAAATGTAAAAGAGAGATTTTTAAATAAGTTCTTAAGAAATGTTGTGGAAATGAGTATATTGTTGAGTTCTGTAGAAATATTGGAAATTTCTCCTAAAAACGGGTTTTGAAAGGAAAATGATTTTTATTGGAAATCTTTAGTGTTTGACCTATGAGTGAAAGGGGAAGATTTTGAGTTTTGAAAAGATAAAACGAATGTATCTGTTGATGAGAAGAGTGGAGTTGAATATGTATTAGCACTCCCATTTTGAAAATTATGAAAATATAATTGTTGATGGAAATTTAGCTTTTTGTATAGAGATATTTATTTTGGGCTATCAGTGAAGGATAACTTTGATTGTTGTAGAAATTGTACGAGAAATAGGTTAAGGGTCCGTTTGTTTTTAGAGATAGAATGGAGGGGATTGTTAGTGAGGGGACTGCTAGTGAGGGGATTAAGAAAAATTGTGTTTGTTTGATAACCAGTGGACTAGTAATAGTTCATGTTTGTTTTGAAAGAGATGAGTAGGATTAACCATGTAAAATTACATAAATACCCTTCTTGTGTTAGTATCAAATTTGAACTTATACCAACTAATAAATGCATTACCCAATTAAACTATTTAAAAACTAAAATTAAAATTAAAATTACATAATTGAAAATAATAAAGAATTTAACTATTAATCTATTTTATTATTATTATTATTAAAAAAAAAAACCAACCAATGGTTTCTCCAAACCAGCCCATGGTTTTGAAAAGGTTTATCCTCACATGTCTCTCTCTTCTCTCTCTCTTGCTCACATGTCTCTTTCGGCTCTCTCTTTTTCTACCTCACTTGTCTCTTTCTTGCTCAAGCTTTGCCATTGATGAGCACAAGTTGAAGCTGATTGGAGCTTTATCAATGACGATCTCAACCTTCAAATTTGTCAACAACGATGTTGACCTTCAAATTCAAGGTGAGGTGAGCTCGATGAAGACCAGAGTGCTAGATTAGTCTTCTCTCTTAGTGATCTTGTTGTGATTTTGTTGATTTTTTTTATTATTATTTTGTTGATTTTGAGAACTTATTGGATGATATTTGTAATATGTTTGGGAATTTGTTGATCTTTTTTGTTATTATTTTTTGATATTTGTGATTTTGGAAATTTGTTAAAAAATTTATAAGCCGTTGATTTTTTTTTTTTTTTGGTTGAAAATTATTGATTGTTTATGAGTGTAGTTAAAAATTTGGAGGAGAGATCTGTTTTTCTGTTTGATGATGTGGCGGATAGTATGGTCATTTACATTATAATCCCAACGGCTTCTTTTTTCAATACCAAGTCCGATGAGGGATTGTTAATCTGTTCGTCTGACAAGCAGGAGGTATGTTTACTGTTCATCATTCACAATCCACTCCGTACTGTGAAAGAGGAAAACAAACAGGCCCTAAATGAAAACCATTTACTCCTACATTTTGCATTGAACATTGTTTTCTATCCTTATATTGAAAATGTATTGTTTTTGAGAAAAAAAAAGGGTGAATACTGTCACGCCCCACTTTTTATTACCCGAATAACATTACTATATCCATTATCATAAATCCATTTGCCATTAAGAACATGCAGAACCATATATACATTACATTCATAAATAAATAAAAGTCCTCTCAATCGTACATATATGGAATGCAATAGGAATTACAATTGAACAAAATGCCCGTAGGCTCACATCTTTACAGTAAAAGGGTTTAACTCTTTTACAATAATGGCATTTCGCCAACAAGAATAGGTCCCGTGGCCAACAATTAAAGGAAGATCATCGATCTTGAATCATCTCTCAACTTGCACCTGAAATTGATTAGCAACGTGGGATGAACATAAAGTCCAGCAGAGATCCAATATGATCATTAACAATAACGACATACAAATATCTATGATCAAGAATGCACTATAACATACAATATAAATAATGCGACAGTTAAATATTCACAATAAACTTATATAAGTGTATTTTCTCCAAAAACATCTATTTGAACACCACAAGGTATAAAACCATTTGTTTTCTTTCCCGTTTATCTAGTCTAGTTCCAAACGCCCTTATTCATAACACAATCTTGTTTCTTTAAACGTCTACGTTAATATAAAAGAATTATGTCTCCACTTTTGTTTTTAAAGCACATTCACATATACGAGTCATAATCCAATCTCATAACTCAACCCATTACACAAACTTATGCAATAACACATCTACTATCTTCCCTGATCATAGACGTAAGGGCAATGAACACCCATAATAGGATACCAAGAAACATATATTTCTAAATATAAATAACTGAATGTAATACATACTTTCATTTCCACCGACCTACAGCACGGATGGCAAATGATACATCCCACCTAACACATAACGCTTTACTTGCCTCACTCGGAGGGGAACGACCCCAAGGTCACACTTTACCAGGTGCAAACCAGAAGGGAGAGGAACCTATCACAAGGCGCTATGCTTTACTGGCTTAATACGAAGAGAAGCGAACCTCATTTCACAATTTATCGGGCGTAAACCAGAAAGGACGAGGAACCTCTGTTAAGACACTACGATTTACTGGCCTCACTCAGAGGCAAACGGACTCCCAAACAATAACACAAAAATAGCAAAACATGCTAAACTACATAATACCGTACAAGTATAATACATACACATCATATACTTAACAACATCAATTCCATCCTCCATCGATGACCAATGACAAAACCTCTAAATAGATAAATAGATACAAGACTCATATAATATAAATCCCTAACTAATTCCACCTTTTCAAATCAACCATTTCTCATTTTATTTCATAAAAGAGTTACACACACCATTTTATTTCCTAAATCGAATCTGTTGTTTCAAAGCCATCAACTATGTCCACCCTTGGCCAAAACTTCACATTTTTTCTTAAACCAATCCAATTCATAAAATATAACTATAATACAAAGTTCATCAAAACCAATATTAAACCCAATTAAGTTCCATTTCAATAACTAAATCACTATTCCAATTTTTTTACACATAACTTGGATATTACACATCTTTACCCCTTTAGGATTAATTAAGTCTATAATGATAAATTAGGGTTTTTTTCCCCACTCTCAACACGAACATGCCCAACTACCTCTCAATTAACTAAAACACGCACAACTCATCCAATTCCAACTCTCGAAATCCAAACTCCAAACCCCTATCATGCTTTTGTAAAATTTCTTAACAAACTTTTTTTTAAATGGTGTGTATATATATATATATATATGAACTACCACATGTATATCTATAAGAAGATATTGAAAATGAGCAAAGAAACCTCTTGAAGCGAAGAGAAGACAAACCAAAAATCATTGGCGACGAAACGATGATCCGCTCAGATCAAATGTAAGCCATTGCCGAGCTCTTCATTTTACTCCAAAGCACTATGGTGGTGAAATCAATGGATTAGGGTGTATGGGAGGGTTTTAAGCAAGAATTAGAGAAAGAGAGAGGGAAGAAATTAGGTCTAGAAATGTTTTAGAGAGAGAGAGAGAGGAGATGAAGAAATGACAAAAAACCTTTCTTCCTGATCTGATATACTCATAGACTGCTTGAGCATCGGACACAATAAGTGACACCGCTCAAGCAACTAAGAACACCGCTTGAGCGCATAATGACCCCCTCCCAGAAGTTTTGCAGACTGCAGAAGACTGCTCGAGTGCAGGAAAGACCGCTTGAGCAAACCTAAAGAAAAACAAACATGATTTCCTTTAAAAAGATGAACTACTAACCTGTTTACAACACCACCAACAATTCCAAACTCAACAACAATAAGACAAGAAGTATAAACAACGATAAAGAGTATCGGATTGTGGATCCAAGAACATGAAAGGTCAGGTCAACCCAAGCCGTTATAATCTCCTCCCTTAAGAAATTTCATCATTGAAATTTAAGAATACTCTCCGACACAAGGAAAACCAACCACAAAAATAAATACGATCACCAATCCAAGCCTAGATCCATGCTTAGGATGATTTCCCAGATCTCGGTCCAACACCTCAGGCCCCAAAAAACACTCGGACAACAAGAACACAAGAAAGAGGTCATAATTGATTTTTCGACCTACACAAGTTGTTGGGGGTCTACAAGATGGGAAAACAACCCCAAAGATGTCAACCATCACCGAGCACTCAACACCCAAGTATTAAGGAAAAGAAAACCACCCTCACAACAAAACTCATGGTCAATTCTCACAAAAAAAAAAGAAAAAAGAAAAAAGGAAAAAAAAAGGGACTTACCACGAAAAGATGGCCCAAAAGACAACACTCCAGCATAACAAGCCCCAACAATGCCAAACTCTTTTCAAAACAAAACCCCTAAACATGCGACTAGCAATCTAAGCTAAATCACTGCATAAACCAACCATGAAAGGTGACATAATTCATAACACATCCATGTTTAAAAAAAAAAAAAAATCGTTATTTTCTCATTTTCTTTGAAAATCTCACTTTTGTATATATAATTTTTTTTTCTTTCTAAAATGGTGCTCAAACTTGTATTGCCCACAACCAAAATATGTTTTCGATTTCTACGTAAAACTTAAAATTTTGCAACCATCCTCCAAAAATAAAATAAAGAGTTACGCTGAACACATGATCATTTACATTCTCATGATTTGTTAGATTTAGCTTTATTAAATTAAATAAACTAAGCATCGAAATCTTTTATTACCACTTAGATTAAATCCACAACATTATAGTTTAACGCTACCATCTGAGGCTACAACACAAGGAAAAATTCATTTTCCAAGTTTGTTTCTCAACATAAAGCAACTGGTGAACCCCAACCGTCATCCAACAACACCCATCACTGTTATAGCGATGCCACAACACCAAAACCAACATTTCTATAATAACAAATTAATAGAAATAACAACTGTGCTAATAATATAGGAAAACACAAATAAAGTTTACATATTCTTGGGAGCCTCATCCCATCACCATCTATCAATCACACAACGGCACAAAAGCGCTCACAACACGAAGGCCTCAACATGTAACCCCAACCTGGTTACCCCTAGCTCACACCAACTACACATTTTCCTACATGAGACTTAACACTCGCAAGTCCACACTATAGCATTGCTCAACCTTATAAACCTTATGTTCAATTCCAAGCTACTCTCGAGGTGACTATATGTTAACCCACTTCCAACAATAACCAACCGACTAACCAACTCAATAACCCTTAACACTTAGCACCAAACACCGACATGCCACCCAGCACTGTTTGCTCCATGACGGAGTTTCACACACAAACCCCCCATACCCACATATTTCTTGACTCACACCGGATTCCTTAAGATTGGATCACAGCACTCTTGCTCCCCGAACAAACCACCATTCATAGGCCTATATGGCAAATAGACCCTTCTCATCACAACTCAAGACCGATAGGGTTAGTAGGCATCCATCAAATCCCAAATATGTAAAACAACAGTACAACACACTCCTAACACACCACCTAACATTTAAACATCGCGAACCAAATTATAATTTCCTGTAAACCACCAATTTCTAACACCCCACAAACACAAGCACAACTCTCACCATTAAAAATGCAAGTCTTATATTCTCTTAACACACTTTCACAATCTACTTTTACCAACCTCACGGATTCTAAAGCATCACACCAGCCCAAAACAACACATTTAACACTATACAACCTCATTCTTGCCACATCAAGACTAGACACAATAATAAACAAACCCCTGCTTCTTAACAAGTAATACTAAATCAACCTAAGGCATCACAAGTCAACTCTCGCTCCACCTAGGAAAATAACGCAACATAATACAACTAGAATTTCCAATTCTTACAACATTCTGTAACACATTACAAGTGAATTCAAGATTAATTACATACCCACATCATTTGGGTTTATAACAACTCATATACACGCATAAACAACATCCGTAGACATACAATAATAAAACTCCTCTACACTAGAACATCACTATTGTCCCCACTGGGATTACTGAACTGGCTCTACTCCTGCAAAGGGCAACGACGCTAAACATGGCTTGTCCAACCACACCTAGAACAAATAGGTGGTCCCCTATTCTGTGACTAACTCGATAAAGCCTGAGTCTGACTGGACCCTCCAAAGGATGAGTCAGAAGAACCAAAAGTAGGTTGAGGCAACAACTGTGCCTGTGCCTGAGATCTCGTTCGTCTCTAATTCTTACTAGGTCTACCCCGTCCTTGAACAGTCAGAATTGCCGATATGGTCTCTTCCTCCCCATCTTGATCAACATTAAGATTAACGATTTCCACTTGAGCTGCCGCCTCTACCAAGGTGTGATAATCTCTATACATAGCCCCAACAACCTTTCCTAGATATTATCATAAACCTTCCCTCAAACTCAAAACAACGTCGTTCCTCTACTGCAGCCAACTCTGGAGCAAACCTCGACAAACTAGCGAACCTCGCCTCAAACTATGCCGAAGGAGCATCCTCCTGGCGTAACTCAACAAACTGGTTCCTCAATCTTTCCCGAGTGGAAGGAGGAAAATACTTAGCCCAAAAAGCCTCAACGAATGCCACCCAATTGGTGCCCAAAGAAGTTTTCACAGACTTCCACCAAAAATCGATGTCTTCCTTCAGTTGGAAATCAGCTAAAACAACCCTCAACTCCTCATCCTCGACTTTGAGCATATCAAGAGTCTTGGTAATCTGCTCTAACCAATCATCGACCTCCCATGGTTTAGGCTCTCCAAAAAACACAGGTGGATTGGAATAGAGAAGCTCCTTGGTAAGCTTGAGGGTATGGCCATGGTCCCCCTCATTGTGAGCTAGAGCATCTCTCACCGCTTTTACAATCTTGCGTGTAACTTTCGCGCCCACAGCCGATGCTGCAAAGCCAGGTGCTAACGAAACTGTTGTGCCCTTACCGACACTTCTACTCCCAACACGACACTTCTTCTCCCTCGTGTAGACATCCTATAAACCAAACTTAGTGAACAACACAACGACCTTCCCCGAGGTGCACATTCCCACCACTAAGCTACAAGACACACCAAACACCAAAATCACACAATCCTATTCATATAAGCAGTTAAACATTTAATCATATAATCAAATCAAGTTCACAAAGATAGCTACTCATCTTGGAACTCTCAAGGAATTCTTATTAGAAATCTCGTTGATCAAGCATATTTCCAATAAGATCTCAAGACAAGTTGTAACATGCTCGGGGGGTACCCATGCGCATTAACAGTTCGGACTCTCGACTTCTTTAATATAGTCTCATGAGTGCAATGTGAAACATAGATGAGAGTCTAGATTTGGAAACTTTTATGAAAAATTCATTATACAAAATCTTTGTCAAGAATGGACTACATCACCAGATCTTAGAGTCGTCACCTAATGTTTTTAGAAAAATTAGGAAACTCGTGACTCATGCCAAGGCTACTATTTGTTGTAGCCAAAGATGCTTGGCTCAGAAACTTAGGTGTGAGGGGGAAGGTCATTAATTGAGCACCCCTGCTCACCCGATCAAGGATCGGCCTCTACTAAACCATGATATGAGTTTTATTTTCTTTATATGTTCATGTTCCAATTCTTAAATAAATCCTACAATTTACTATGTGAAGCATACAAGTATAGACTATGTCATTTAACTTGGAACAATATGATTTCATGTGTTTTGAAAGAGTTTTGAAGATGTACAACCCAAAGAAATTGAGTTTACAAACATGAAAAATCAACATCATTCTAAATTAAGCGACACAACCTCCATCCACCAGCATTCATACAGTTATATCAAGTAAGCAAGTAACTTCCTGGTAGGATGCAAAACATAGTAAGAAAAACACATACAAGCGGGATGTTAAAGCATAAAAACTTATATATTTACTGATGTCCCGCGAACACCTACAAAACAAAGTTAGTGAAATATGCATTATCTTATGTACAAAATCCTAATGCAATTTACTCATGAAATGCAACTAAAGATTCGACTTCTAAGATGTGACATGTGAATCATCTCAAGAACATAAGGTAATGCACATAATCACACATAAATTGATTAACTCTGCAAATGGAAATTTAGCCGAATTAAGATGCATGAAATATGGATACAAAGCATGGATATCGTGAAAAACAAAATATGATGCATATTCACAAAGGAAAGCAAGTAAAGAATGGGATAAAGAGAAGCGGGGCGGGAAATTATTACAACACTTTGAATAAATAATTACAAACTGAATGAGAGAGGAATGAGGAAAATAATACAACAAAATAAAATAAAATTAAAAAAAACTCACAAAACACTCAAATGAAAACAAAATAGAAGCTTCATGCACCTGGGAGAGCACCAAAATTTGGTATGCTCAACACTGGAAGATTACTCTATTTCGTCTGAAAGAAGCTAATTGGTTGACCAACTAGGCTTAGCAAAACCTGTCTTCTTGTAACACTGAGAAAAGAAACAAACAAGGAATATATAGGTGGCTCAACTAACCACTTTCGGTTAGCTTACAACAAAATTAATACGAAATTAAACCAATAAAACAAAGAGAAAATAGAAAATGCAATAAAATGAAAGAGATTGAAAATTCACCTTCAAAGAAAGAATGAACTTCATGATTTCCAAACTTCTTTTTGATCACCCTTAAGGTATTGAATTGTGTTCTCAATCCTCAATTCAAGAGCTTGAAATTTAAGCTAGAATGATGGTTTTGGACAAGTGTGTTGATCACTTTTTGATCACCTTAGACTTGGCAAGGATTACTCTCTTTGATCAAGGCTTTAGGACTTAGTTTTAAGGAGTTTCTTGAGTAGTTTTGGAAAGGAAAGATGAGATATATGAAGGCTAGACAACTTCTCTAGTTTGGCAAGGCAACACTCTTGTTTTCAAGACATTCTTTTCCCTCAAATTCTAACTCAAATTTAGCGTTCTCTCTACACTTTTCCTCTCAAATTCATCCCCTCAAACTCAAGACAATAGCTCCCATTATATAAGCAATCTAAGTGGGCAATGGTGGAAGACAAAGTGGAGAACAAAATAGAGCATTTAGGAAAGATAATGGAGCTAATGAGGCACTAATGGGGCACTAATGGAGCTAATGGGAGACAATGTATAATGGAGGTGGATGGTGAATGGTGATGATAATATGTGATTAGGAAATTGGATGGTGAGTGGGGATGGTGGGGTATGATTAGGAAAATGGATGATGAGTGGGGATTGTGGGGTGTGATTATGAAAGTGAATGGTGAGGGGGGATTAATGTGTAGGAATTTTGGTAGTGGAGATTGAAGAGCCAAGATTCTTTTGGTAATGAAGATAGGCGAATTTTGGATGAAAAATAATTTGGCCAATGTGTGAAGGTCGGGATTAAAGTTCAAATTCCATCTCTTTTACTGAGGATTCTGTAAGAAGCACATTCTGGTTGTCATCATTGGATAATCAAAAGAAAGCACCCAAGTCTTAAGACCGGTCAAAATGGGGTGTCTACACAAGTTTGCCAGCTACTAGCACTATCCACGAAACTTAATCCCATGCTTACATAAATGCAACACATAAAGTCCTAACATTTATCCTAACTATATGCAAACATCCTCACCAAGCACAATAAACCCATTGTGGTAAAAAAAAAAATCACTTTCCACGAGCCCAAGATATTCAAACCTAGTTACCTCTGATACCAAGTTGTCATGCTCCACTTTTTATTACCCGAATAACATTACCATATCCATTATCATAAATCCATTTTCCATTAAGAACAAGCGGAACCATACATACATTACATTCATAATATAAATAAAAGTCCTCTCAATCATACATATATGGAATGCAATAGGAATTACAATTGAACAAAATGCCGAAGGCTTACATATTTACATTAAAGGTAAGGATTTAACCCTTTTACAATAATGGCATTCTGCCAACAAGTATAGGCCTCGTGGCCAACAATTAAAGGAAGATCACCGATCTTGAACCATCTCTCAACTTGCACCTGACAAATGATTAGCAACGTGGGATGAACATAAAGTCCATTAGAGATCCCAATATAATCCTAAACAATAACGACATATAGATATCTATGATCATGAATGCACCATGATGTACAATATAAATAATGTGACAGTTAATTATTCAAAATACACTTATATAAGTACATTTTCTCCAAAAATATCCATTCGAACACCACAAGGTGTAAAACCATTTGTTTTCTTCCCCATTTATCCAGTCTAGTTCCAAAAGTCCTCATTCACAACACAATCTTAGTTCTTTAAAGCTCTATGTTAATATAAAAGAATTATGTCTCCACTTTTGTTTTTAAAGCATATACAAGTCATAATCCAATCCCATAGCTCAACCCACCACACATCCTTATGTAATAACACATATACTATTTTCTTTGACCATAGGATCAAGGGCAAGGAACACTCATAATAGGATACCAAGAAACATATATTTCTAAATATAAATAACTGAACGTAATATATACTTCCATTTCCACTAATCTACAGCATGAATGGCAAATGATACATCCCACTTAACCAATAACACTTTACTAGCCTCACGCCGAAGGGGAACGACCCTAAGGTCACACTTTACCAGGCACAACTGGAAGGGAGAGGAACCTATTACAAGGTGCCATGCTTTACCGGCTCAATATGGAGAGAAGCAGACCTCCTTTCACACTTTACCAGGTGCAAACCAGAAGGGATGAGAAACCTTTGTCAAAACGCCACGCTTTACCGGCCTCACCCGGAGGCAAACGGAACCCCAAACAATAACAAAAAAATAGCACAGCATGCAAAACTACATAATACCGTATAAGTGTAATACATACACATCATCTACTAAACAACAACAATGCCATCTGCTACTGATGACCAAAGACAACCTCTGAATAGATAAATAGATACAAGACTCATACAATACAAATCCATAACTAATTCCACCTTTTTGAATCAACCATTTCTCATTTCATTTCATAAAAGAGTTACATAAGCCATTTTATTTCCTAAACCGAATCCGTTGTTTCAAAACCATCAACTACGTCCACTCTTGGCCAAAACTTCACATTTTTTTTTAAACCAATCCAATTCATAAAACATAACTACAATACAAAGTTCATCAAAACCACTACTAAACCCAATTAAGTTTCATTTTAATAACTAAACCATTATTCCAATTATTTAACACATAACTCGGATATTACACATTTTTACCCCTTTAGGATTAATTAAGCCCATAATGATAAATTAGGGTTTTTTTCCCACTCTCAACACAAACATGCCAAACTACCTCTCAATTAACGGAAACGCCTACAACTCATCCAATTCCAACTCCAAATCCAAAAATCCAAACCCCAAACCCCTATCATGCTTTTGTAAAATTTCTTAACAAACTTATTTTTAAATGCTATAAAACAAAACTATCACATGTATATTTATAATGAGGAATTGAAATGGAGCAAAAAATCCCTACCTCTTGAAGCGAAGATGAGACAGTCCAAAAGTCACCGGCAACGAAACGACGATCCACTCAGATTAAATGGAAGCCCTTACCAAGCTCTTCATTTTACTCCAAAGCACTATGATGGTGAAATAAATGGATTAGGGTGTATGTGAGGATTTTAAGTAAGAACTAGAGAGATAGAGGAGGAAGAAATTTGGTTTAGAGTTTTAGATAGAGAGAGAGAGAGAGAGAAAGAGAGAGAGAGAGAGAGAGAAGATGAAAAAGCGACAAAAAACCCTTCTCCCCGATCTGATATATGCACTTTAGCTTGCTTTTCGTGCTCCTTTTGGATACGATTAGCGCTACAGTTCGGACTCCCGTGGTTCTGAATCTGATTCCACAATTGCAATGTGAAATAGATAAAGATAAATGAGTCCAAATCTGGCAAATCTTTTGAAAAATCAATTTTGAATAAAAAAAGCCAAAAATGGACTACATTGCTAGATTTCAGAATCGCCACCTAAATATTTTTGAAAAATTTAGAAAACCTGTGATTTGTGCCAAAGGCCATTAGTCCGCCATCACCAAAATGTCTCGGCTCGGGAACTTAAGTATGAGAGGGGAAGGTCATGAACTGAGCACCCCACTCTTCTGATAAAAAATCGGCCCCCCACTAATCATGATGTGATTTTTATTTACATTATATGCTCTTATTCCAATTATTATGCTATCGTTACTATGTGTTGTCAAACAAGTATAGACTAATTCACAAAAGTTGGAATGCCTTGATTTCATGTTCGTTTTGAAAAGTATTTGAATATGTACCACTCGAAAAAGTGATCTCATATGTACATTAATCAAATTATTCCAACTTAAGCAAAAAGCCTTCATTCACAGGCATTCAAATAGGTATATCATCATGGTAATTATGCTTGATATGAAAACACTAACATTCATGCAATATGCTAAAGTAGGAAATGCTTACCTATTACTCCGAGGCAAGTCAAAAAGAAATAAAACAATTAAAAAAATGCATGCTCTAATATGTAATTGACTAATGCAACACATACACAATGCAATTACTAGGCTCGGCTACTAGCATGGTGTAGACACCCTATTTTTGACCACCCGTAAGACTTGGGCACTACTGATGGTTTACTTGGTGGTGAAAGATGTGCAGGGCAAATGTTCGATTTCTTCGGCAAGAGGAGAGTCAAATCCTAACCTCACACCCCATTTTGTACCAAATCTATTTTGAATGGTTTTTAGACCTTAAAACCCTCTCTTTCAAAATAGTTTTGAAATAAAATTTCTACGATGCTCTGAGGCTCGCATTTTGTTAAATGTTGCGCTTTTCGGTAAACTAAGCAAGGGCAAAGTGGAAATGAATGAAAGAGAGATGAAATATTTGGAAAATCTTTCAAAACACTTTGTTTAGGGGTTTGGAGTTGAAGAAAAGAGGAGAAGAGGGAAGAAACCGAGTTGGAGAAGAAGTTGGGTATGAATCGCTAAGAGAGAGTCGAGCGGTCCTCGCTAAATCAGGCTTATCTGTCTATGCACTTGGATTTAAGATATGAGGCCACCACCGTTGGAAAGAATACTTCCAGGGCTTCATTGTTCACTTAAGAATCTCCTAAATCTGAGTCCGGATGGGAGAGATATGATTGGCTGAATTTGGACATCATTCTGGTTAGACTGAAACTGAGAAGCCTTTACTAAAAGAGGGATATCGCTTAGCACACATGGAATTTTGAGGTGAGGCTTCCAAATTTGGAAAGAAGACTTCCGGGGCTACAGTTTAGGCTCAATAATGACCTGAAAAGGAATCCAGATGAAGGAATTAGGCTTGCTTCAAGTCAGGGACTAGGGCTGATTTTTTCCATCGGCCTCTATGGAGGTCCATCGGCCACAATTTGACCTCAGCAACTATATGTCGGCCAAACGTGAACCTTATCGGCCAAAAATGTTGGCCGATTGGCCAAAAATGTCCAAAAAGCCCAGAACTGACAGATATTTCTCCTCTAGCTATTTCCAGCTAGTACCACTTGTCCTAGCTCAGATATTTCGACCAAAGGTGATATTTTGCTATATAATGACGCCTTGTATTTCATTTTCAAGGGTGAGAACATTAGAGGATAGATTAGAACAATTTTGGCAAAAAGCTTTGGGAGCCTCTCTCTCTCAATCCACTCTCTAGATTCCACTCTCTCTAAGAGTTTTGTGCTAGAAGCTTGTATACATCCATCTTCAACCTATCAACCCTTAACAAGAGTTGTTGATCATTGGGCTGAGGTTGCTATAAGGTCTTCTTGGAGCTCATTAAGGAGGTTTTGACTTGGTTTTGTTCCTCAAAGTGTGCTTCCCTCTAAGAGGTAAAACTTTCACCCTTTAAGCTTGTCTTTCACACTTGCTTCACCATCCTTTTTCCATTGTTTTGGACTATTTTGGGGCTGGTTTTGAATCATAAAAAACTCTGATTTTTGAGGTTCTAAATGATGGTTTAAGCCTTGTTTGGCTTGGGGGTTGTCTCTCCCTTTTGCTCCTTGGCTTGTGAGGCCTTTTGAGCCATCTTTCACCACCTTTCAAACCAACTTTTTTTGGCCTTTAAACCACTGAATTCTAGAGGAATTTTAGTGGTGAAAAGGGGGTTTTGAGGTCCCAAATAGGTGGGGGTTGTCCCCCCTCCTCTTTTCGTTTTTACATGTGTTATTGGCCTATCAAATAAGCATGTGTTTGTACCGTTTTGAGGCTTAGTTCAGGCACTTTTTTGTGACTTTTAGGACCTGCCTTAACTCTGTCCATGGCTGGTTTGGTCACCTTATGAATGCTTTATACACTTGTAGTGTAATTCTTGCAAACTAGCCTTATATGCCT
The DNA here is from genome assembly GCF_004153795.1 of Camellia sinensis. Lineage (NCBI taxonomy): Eukaryota > Viridiplantae > Streptophyta > Magnoliopsida > Ericales > Theaceae > Camellia > Camellia sinensis. The sequence continues at coordinate 571,702 of NW_021027467.1, forward strand.
CATGAAGCAACATGTTTGTTAAGCATGTATGGGCTCCATTTCAGCATGTTTTTGGTCATTATTTAGCATGTCATAACTCTATCTAAAGTTGGTTTGATAGCCTCTTGCATGCTCTATGCACTTGTAGTGTAATCCATGCTTACTAGTCTAACATGCTTGATGTTTTGGCCAATCATGCTAGCTTATTTTGGCTATACTCCACACATGTTTTAGCATTATTTTGGGCTGTTTTAGGACTGTTTTGGGTTGCCTTGGTCATATGACTCATGTTTTGTATAGCTATAGTGCAAATGCCTTGACTAGTCTTGAGTTTTGAGCCCCCTACCATGCTATACTTGTGATGTTTGCATGCCTTAGCATCATTTGGAATGCAATTTCAGAGCTTTTGTCTTTGCTAAACTCTCATGTTTATCACTCTTTAATTGTGTTTAAGAGTTGCACCTTTATGCTTTGTTTGTGGGCCATTGCATGAGCATGCATTTTTTGCCTTTCATGCTATAATTTCAAATCATTTTAGCCACTGTTTTGGCCTGCTATAGCTCTGTTTTGGGCTAGTTTAATCATTTGAGCATTGTATTGCATGGTTCTAGTGTTGTGTCCTTCACTAGTTTCAATGTTTAAGCCTTCTAGCATGTTTTACTTGTAGTGTTTGCATGTTAGAGTCTTGTATATCATGCCACTTTAGCATTGAAAAATCTGCCATCCTCCTCATTTCTTCACTTTTGATTTGTTTTGAGGATTGGTTAGTCTTGAGTTTGAGTTTAATGCAAGGGATTCAGACTTGTGCTTAAATGGCTTTAACTCTCTCTTTTGAGGGTTCCTCCTAGTCAAAGGCATGGTTTCTCCTATGCCTTAAACCATTCGTTTAATAGACCTCTCTCTCATTAGAGGATTCTCATATTTGGACAAGTTGATTAATGAATGGATTGGTAATGTTAAAATATGTAAACAAAATCAATCAAGTAAAATGTGCCAAGATAAGCATGTTGCATGTGTGCATTGCATTGTGTTTAACCGGATGTTATGTTGAACACCAAGTGAATTGGTCCATTCATACTTGAAGTGATGAAAATGGGCCGATCCCTTTTGTCTCCATTACCTTTGATTATCCATGATAAGGTGATGGTCCAAGTGTCTTATTTGTCATGCATTTATTGACCTTGTGCAATTTGGCTTTTTTGGCCATCATGCATTGAGATGCGTGATTGATGGCTCGAGAGCCGAGCACTACACTCCTTTGAGCTTTAGACATGATAAGGGATGTAGTTACACATACATTTCCTTGCAAATGTATTGCCATGCCCTTGTTTGTCCTTTGCTACAGCAAAAGGAGTAGTTTGCAGGAAGAGATAGCCGATCGGCTATCTGCAGTGCCGATCGACTAACAATTTTTGGCCGATGGGCTCACAATTGGTCGATGACCATTTTACCTTAGCCGATGGCCTCTCAGCATGGCCATGAAGTAGTTCAGAAGCATCATAGAGATTTTCACAATTTTCAGAAGTGCAGAATAGTGCAAACAGAGGCAACATGAGGCATGGCAACGGATTTCCGAGCGAAGCCGATCGAGCATGCATTTGTCCCTCCTCCCAAGGCCGCTTTAACTGTTTTGTAACTTAGTTGATTTGTTTAATTAGTTAAGAGTTTTGTAATAATTAATTAGCTAAGGTAGTTGATTAATTAGTTGGTTTGTATTATTTATTCAGACCCTCCATCGAGAGGGCGAATTTTGTAATAAGTGTGCATGAGTGTGTGAATGTCTTCCAACCCCACGTCTTTCTCCCTTTTACTTACCTGCTTTCAGTGGTTAGTTCTAGGTCATATTTCATTTAGCATCCTCATGCTATGCATGTTGGCATCATTCATCTGTATTGCATGCACCGGGCTCGGTGCATCATACTAACTGCATTGTATTTCAATTCCTACTTGAATACATGTATCGAGTTGTCGCATCTCATATGCCATCTTAGAATAGCCGAGATTATTTCTAGTTGCATTTTACATGTGTTGCATTAGCCATCTCAACATGAACTAGGATCATGCATTGATTACTAACTAGTAATTGTTTTGGCTCGAAGTACACTGTGAGTGTTTATGCTTTAGTATCTTACATGTGTGTAAGTGTTGCCATGAGGCTATTTGCTTATGTGATATAACTGTCTGAATGTCGGTGGGTGAAGGTTGGATTGCTTGAATTGAAACAATTCATTGAATCCTCGATTTAGCCTACTTGCAAGTAGCAAACTTCAAAACGTTTTTCAAACAACAAATATGCAATGCTTTGCTCCAAATTAGGCGATCTAGTCTATACTTGTGTGTTGTGCGCATCACATAGTAATTCTAGCTAATAACCGGAATAAGAACGCATGTGTTTTCAAAAACAAAATATCATGTTAGTAAAGGCCGATCTTTTGATCGGGCGAGTGGGGGTGCTCATTGCATGACCTTCCCCTCTCGTACCCAAGTTCCCGAGCCGAGACAACTTTGGTGATGACGGACACGTGGCCTTAGGCAACGAGTCAGGGTTTCCTAAATTTCCCAAAACAAAAACATTTAGGTGGCGACTCTGTATCTGGCAAAGCAGTCTATGTTTGGCACTTCTTTATAAAAATCAGTTTTCCAAAATGATTTGCCGGATTTGGACTTTTTGATAATTTATTGGTCTTGCGGGATTAGATCCAGAACCGTGACATTGAGTCCAAACTGTAGTATGCTAGAGAACAAAACGAGATTCCCTTAGGAGTTCTCTGGAGCGCGTCTACACATGGCATGCGAGTTAATCCAAGGCATGCGACAAAACACGTATTCGAATAACAAATTCGAAATTGACATTGATTAGAATGATGAGCCGAACTCTTATGTGTGTAAGACGAATGGATACAAGTCATGGAAGATGCTAAGTAAATATGATGCTACCATTATAAGTGGGTAAATAAAATGGAGAAAGAAATGGGGGTTAGAAGACATACACAATTATTACATATTTGCCCTCATGTAAGAGGGTCCGAATAAGCGTCCAAGTGTCCGAATTAAACTAACTATTACAAATTTGAATGAAAAATAAATAAATAGCAAGCTATCTAATTTATTATAACAAGTATATTATAACAATAATAATTATAACACTAATTACAACAATATAAATAATGCAAACGACATTAATAATGCATAAGAATTGGATGCACATTCATGCGGACAGTCTGCAGAAGCTATTTTGTCTGCCTTCCTAGGAATCTGCCCTGTTTCACTCCTAGCCACTGCCTCCTTGTTTCTGCCAAAATACTCTATTTACCAAACATTGGAGCTCGGCTGGCCCCTAATGAGGCCCGACTAAGTCCAAATAAGGCCGGTTGTGCCCTAATTTCTTGCAAAAATCTATTTTTGTGCTCTGGGGTGAAAATAGTGCAGACAGAGCAACTTTAAGCCATGTCTGTCCTTTCTGCTCTCCTCTATCATGAAACTCAAGAGAAGAGTGAATTCAAGTCCGAAACCATCAATAGGCGCAAGTTGATGTCTTGATGATTTCGAACGCAATTTGGACAAAACAATTAATAAATGCAATGAAGATAACCACCCCTCCCACTCATCATGGAGGCTTAAAGAGGGAGACAGATACGCCTCAAGTTTTATAAAAATATCATGGATTGATAAGTGACAATGCTCAAAGAGATGGACTCGGCATAACGTCCGGCCGAATCCAACCGATTTTAAGAATTTTCTTTATGTCAATTTCATTGATTTTAAGCTAATTTTATTAGTCCTTTCTATTACTTAATCACTTTGTCCAATAAAGAGAGCTAAGTCCCTTAAATGAGAAGACATGTCAAACAAGAAGTGATCCATAGCATGAAAGAGAGACTACACCTTAGCAATGAACCTTCGTAGAGATTAAGCCATTGAACATAGGTCTCTTTCTCATGCCTTGAATAACAATCAATCGCTTGAAATTACTCTTAAATAAAGAAAAAACAAGAAAGGAGGGAGGGTGCAGAAATGATTATCCGAGATTGCTTATTAGAATGAGACTCTTCACATAACCAAGTAGTAAAGAAAAGCTATCAACTCGAATGACTCGGTGTCTAAAGCCTAAACACCCGAAGCCATGAGGACGTACAAAATAACAAGCAAAGTAGTCAAAGCATAAACTAATTAAATGAATTAAAAAAAAGCCTAAACAACCCCTAATATGTAAAAAACAATGGCTAAAAATTATGTTTAAGAGCACAAAAAGATAGGAAATAACAAGGAATCATAAGGCTAGTAAACAAGAGCAAGGAGAGGTGGCTAACCCCTCCACTTTTGGGACTTCTAAACCATGTTTTTCAACCCTTTTCAACTCTGAAAATCAATTTGAAAGCCAAGAAAAATAGTGGTAAAACTAAGGAGATGAGCTATGAAGTAAGGTGCAAGAAAGGGTGTTAACCCTCTTTACCTTTGGTAGCTATTTAACCCCAAGTTCTAACATTTGAAATGGATTCAAAACAACACAAAGACACAAGAAATAGATGGATAGAGATAGAAATGAAAGTAAGAGAAAATGTGACAAGCTTATACCTCTTGAAGAGAGCAAGCTTTGGTTGTAAACCAAATTTGATCCTAGCACACTCTCAAGGTTAAATTATGATTCACAAGTCTCAACCAAGGTCCTAAGGTTCAGCTCCAAGGGTGTATATAATGTATAGATATAGTTCAAGGATGATAAAATATCTCAAAGCTAGCTTGCATAAGAAAAAGGAGCTCTCAAGGGAGTTTTGCTTCTTTTGAAATTTTTCTAACCCTCAACATAGTGGGATCAGCTCGTATTTATAGAATTTGAGCAAAATAGGCCACATATATCTTCAAAAATAAACAATTGGCTGATTGCCGCCTAGAATAGTATTTCTGGCCAAAAAGGCACGACTGACCCGAAATGGCTACAGTCGGCTCCCAATGAAGCACGGCTGGGCCCCAATGTGGTTCCCTGTTCTTTTGTTTCAGGCTCAGTGTAGGGTGGCACAATAAGAATAGTGTAAATATCAAGGTTTTGGGATTGTCTTAGAGCTTGAGCTTAAATTCCTTTGTTGAGAAGTCAAATCATACACAATGTAACTTTCATCATCGAGTGCACAGGAAAAAGAGCCTGAGTCTTACAGGTGGTAAAAAATGGGGTGTCTACATGCACAGACTGCTTGGGGACCAAAACACTGCTTGAGCATCGGACACAATAAGTGACACTGCTCAAGTGACCGAGAACACCGCTCCAGTGCACAATGATCCCTCCTGGAAGTTTTATAGACTGCAGAAGATCGCTCGAGTGTAGGAAAGACCGCTTGAGTGAACCTAAAGAAAAACAGACATGATTTCCTTTAGAAAGATGAACTACCAACCTTGTTTATAGCACTACCAATAACTCCAAACTTAACAATAACAAGATAAGAAGGAGCATAGATAGTGATAAAGAGTATCGGATCGCAGATCTAAGAACATGAAATGGTCGGGTCTAACCCACGCCATTATAAATACCGTGGTGAATCTAGTTAAGGGGTGTGGTTGTGGTATTTCTATGTTGGCTTGTGTGTCCTTGGTAAAAGTCCAGAAACCCGCATAGTTAGGTGCCGATCGTTCCGGTTAGTACCGGTAAAATGGCTTTGGTAGTGCTTGTATAGCTTACTTCCAGACATATACTTAGAGAGCCCTGTTTTATGTGTAAAATGATTTTTTTCATGAATTGATATATAATCTGGCATGACATTGTTTTGAGATAGAAAACGAGGAATGTTTGACGAACGACATGCATGTGCATTCACCTTATGATTTTGATAAGATTCATATACTGTGTTAGAGTATCTCTACTGGGCTTTGGCTCACCATATGTGGAAACAACTTTCAAGTGCTAATGATATGCCTCCGCCAAGGACATAGCTTGGGAGGACTCAGAGCTTAAGGCTTCTTTTTTATTTCTTGATGTAATTATGTTGTTTAAGCCTCGAGTTTTATTTGTATTGAGTTTAAACTCATTTTGTTGTAACCAAGCACAGTCTTGGAAAGTTGTAGTCATTGGGGCATTTCTTTATTTGTTTTTATTTCCCTTCTACTCTTGTATCCATGTTGTATGTTATAGATTCAGAATCAAGGATTTGTGAATCAACATCGCATATGTCATGTTTTGTAATCATCAATGATAAAGTGAATAGAAGAAATGAGATTGATAATCAAATATGGCATTGTTGAAAAATGGGTTAATGTTAATTATTTTGGGGCATTACAACTTGGTATCAGAGCTACCGGGTTAGAATACTTTGGGATCATGGGATGTGATTTTTACCACAATGGGTTCTTATGTTTGATAATGATAGAAATATGATTAAATGTGTATAGGATTTGATTTCTTAGATATTGATTGGGTCTGCAAGTTTGTAGAAGTCCTTTTAGAAGAACACTTGATCACTGCTATTTCTAACTGGAACTTTGGCAATGTTGTGGGACGGTCAATTATCTAGAAAGGAAATTAATTCATCTAAGTACTTAAGTGGAGGAAATTCATTTCTGAAGAGGGAGTTCTTCCGATTGAATCTGAATGAGTTTTTTGGGGGATCTAAAGGAGCCACTAAAGACAAATGAGTGGCTAGAGCAGATGGTGAAGGCGTTCGACATGGTTGGCATCAAGGACGACGGCTTGAGAGTGACTTTGGCATCCTTCCAGCTGAAGGGTGATGCGGGTCAATAGTGGAAGTATGCGCATGGACACATTGGGGTGACTTGGGAGGCTTTTGTCAACGCCTTCCAGGACAAGTTCTTGCCTCCCACTGCTGGGGAGAAGTTGAGATATCAGTTCTTGAAGCTCAAGCAACTTAACACGCATATAGCTGGGTTTAAGGCAGCTTTTACTAGCCTCTCTATGTTTGCACCAGAGTTGGTGGCGTCTGAGGCGCGTGGAAGGCCCAAAGGCTGATGGCTCTTACGCTAACCGTCGAACCAGACACGCGCAGGAGTGTTCCATCATGTTCCCCTTAGGACACCCGAAAACCTCCTCAATAGTGCCCCGACTACCACACACTGATAAATTAGTGTATGGCTACCCTCTCCGTTGACTCTGCTTGAGAACGAGTCGCCGACGGCGTAGACTGCTGCCCTCTTCCGTCTTTACGGGCAAACTAGAGACTTGTGACCCAGCTAGCTACACTTAAAGCACATTATCTCACCCTTACTCCCTCTCCCTGAACCAAAACTCGATACAGGGAAAAGTGGATTCTGAACTGCGCTGCCTGGAATTACTCTGGCTAGAACCCCTCCGCCTCGTATGGTCCTGAAGTCTCCTCTTGAACTCTGACTCTTTTGTTAGAGCCCCTCATTCGTCCTCCTCCGCTTGAATCACGGTCTCTAAGTGACTCAGCGCCGCCACGAGATGACAGTAATCCCATCATAGACGCCGACTAACTTGAATAGGAGCCCAGTCCTTAGCCTTTTTTCAAACTCCACACAAACGGCATCG